>WAAE01010718.1:0-82907 GCA_013400495.1 Nicator chloris
TGCCAGGGCCTCATCACCCTCACCTATTGGGAACAATTCCTTCCCAATATCCCATCTAACTCTGCCCTCTGGCAGTGGCAAGCCATTCCCCCTTGACACTCCATCCCTTGTCCCAAGTCCCTCTCCAGCTCTCCTGGAGTCCATTTAAGCCCTGGAAAGGGCCTGTTCTGTTTGTTGTGCTGCCATGGCCGTGGTTGGTTTGCCTTGTTATACACACACATACTAGTAAAGAACTGTTATTCCTTTTCCCATATCTTTGCCTGAAAGCCCCTTAAATTCAAAATTATAATGATTCAGAGGGAAGGAGGTCATATTCTCCATTCCAAGGGAGGTTCCTGCCTTCCTGTCTTTCAAACCAAGACAGATACCTATATCATCCAGAATTCCCCACTATAGCCTTTATTTACTCCAAATAAAACACAACCAGAAAGCATTTCACTAAAAACTGGTAAAGAAATGCAGCCACAGTGAATTAAAAAAGATAGCTGCTAAAAAAAATTACCTTCCATTTCTCCTGGGCATCACTCCCCTTCATTTTGCCTAATAATTTCCTAAAAAAATCTCAAGTTTACTTTGTTAAAAGCTGTTGACTTTTCATCTTCCCACCCTTCCTCTAAATCCTCAATCCAGATACCACCTTATGGCTAATGCAGCTCAAGCTACTGCCTAGAGCCATATTTTTCCACCAGGTACTGTCTGTCTTCTGCTTGTGACCAGTGGGCCAAGCAGAGTGTTAGCCATGCTGGCCTCTTTTACAGTGCATTAGATTCTCACAGGCAGTTGTGAAGGCAGTTCAGCAGCAGACAGTATGAGAAAACTGCTTCACACCCTACCTTAAGAGGGAATATGCAGCCTTTGCCCCCATCTCCTTCATCTGCAGCCCTCCATGGTAACCTGGATCCAAAAAAAACAACCCACTACTTCAAGAACAAAAGCTATTTCAACATATAACAAGTCTAAAAGGCTCCAGCTTCTCTCTGTTCCTGAAGCACTAAGTAGAGCCTTGGAACTTGAACCCTCTGGCCTTTCCCATGTATGACTATTGCTGTGGGAAGGGAAAACAGAGCAGCACTAAACTGAGCTCCAGATTCTATTCTCTCCAAGAGAGATGCAGCCTAGCCCTGGAGCTTGCATTGCATTTATCAGTAAAAACTTCCCTGTTTCAGAAACTTCAGTTCCCTTTACTAGGGCAAGAAAAAGTAGATCAGTCTCGTATGTTCTGTAGTAAATAAAAACATCAGTAGAATTCAGACACTGACTGAGGAAGATGTAAAAATTTAGTGCTTGTTCCACTTTTTCTCCTCCTTCTCAAAACTTACTACATGTACCAGGAATTAAGGGGACTTGGGCTGCTGAATCATACTTCTGATGGATAATACACATTAAAAAGAAGTTAAACAACTGCACACCAAAACCCAGCTTGTTTTCTTATTACATACAGAAAGATGCTGGTAACGTATTTTACCAAATTGTTTTTGTATACCAGAACAGTCTCTAAAATTGGTAAAAAAAATCTGTAACTCATCCACAATTTGCAATTCTATATAGGAACTTACACATATATTCACCACTGTTCATCTTTCAGAAATGCAGGTTTAAGTAGAAATGATGACAGTATTTGTAATTGCAGCAGAGGTATAATTATGAAGGATTTAAAGGATCATTGGAATAGGATTTCATAAAGAAAAACAGTTTTTAAATGCTAATGAAAAATTGACTCTTCTTACTAAAACAAAAAATAACATTCAAGATCATGAAGTACTAGAGACCTTGCATAATTGGCACTGATCTTGTATAAAAATCTTAACCCTGGTCTACAGTAATTGAACCCAAAGTCCCTTTAAGCTAATATCAGAAATTGTGTTTTTATGGGCTCATAAAAAGGATGACTCTTTTTTCTTCAGTGGTCCTCTGCAGGAAGTGAAACAGAGATCATTATAATTTTAAGCCAATTAAAGATCAGTCATTTCATGTGATCAGTAACTGTACTCTATTGAGATGGCATTTCCAGCCTCACACAATGTTATGAATATGGAAAAACTTATAACCAAATTATGCTTTGGTGTAATGATAGGGGGGTTTTCTACTGATACACAAATGAAGCAATGAGATATACAAATCAAGATTGTCAAACAGCATTTTAATGCCTCTGAGCAGCCCCAAGTTAGGTAGGTTTCCAAAAAGCTATCAAAAAGATCTTTGCAATTAGAAACAGGGTCACAAGTTGTTTTGCCTTCTCCCTCTAAAACATGTCAAGTCTGGATCAGTTTAAAAAATTGTAATTACCTTTCCCCCTACCCGAAGTAACAGAATTTTCAAAACAAAATTAGACGAAAAAAAAAAAATCACTGCTGGTTCCAAGCTAATTAAATATCTTAAGCTGTTTTGGTTGTTGTAGGAAAAGCACCTAAGTCCCAGGCTAATTATACTGCTCCTCATGGACACCATGGTGGCAAAGGTTAGGAGGATGAGTACTTTGTAACACTGATGTGCACCGAGATTTGACAGTCAGGTATGAACATGAAGCCTGGTCTGTGACGGTGAATACAACTTCAAAAATAAAGAGATATTGGCAGAGTTGATGAATGTAAAGAAACAAGTACTGAGATCATACTTTAATAAATCAAAATAGAAGTAAAACAAGATTTCTCTTATTAAAAACCCACTTGTCAGTTGTCTCTGGGAAGACAAGAATCTGTCTAAAAGTTATGCTGGCTAATGTTAACTACAAAACAGAACTTGGATGCATATTGCAAATAAAAATAAAGTAACAAGCAAACCACAGAAATTATCCCAATTTTTTGAAATACTGGAGACACTCTTCCTGCAAAATCTGATGAAGACAAAGCCTCAACTCCTAAGACTAGATAACAACATAATCTGTATCACTGATTTAAACAAGAGTCTGAATCTCTGCAGGATCACTGCAGATGAAGCAAAAGCAAACCAAGGTTCAGTTGAAGATGTAATGTTTTATAGCACCTGCATTCCAATACAGGATAAAGTGAAGTGGATTTGAAACTTATTTCTACTGAATCCAGTACACATTTTAGCCTTTCAGATAAAGAATGTTTCAATAACTAACAGAATGAGAACATTTGGAGGGTGTCATTACCATGACTGCTCCTCTGCATATGAGGTGCCCCAATCTCCACATGGCTAACGAGGCTCCCAAGTGCAATAACCATGCACCAGTAATGTCCAAGGCCCTGAAAGACTAGAAATTAGATTAGAGTAGAACATCACAGAATTCTTTTTGGCCTTGAAAGTCAAATAGTGTGTGCATGCCGTTACTTTTCTTCTCCACTACTCTTTTGCCATATGCACAAAACATTTCATATAGATTGCAAGCAAGCAAAGAAACCAAGAACCTGAAACAAAACAGGGTTGATTTCTACATCTTAAATTATAATTGCTACATTAGCACATTTACCCCGGTACCATGGAAGATGTGCATTGGATGAATCAGTGACACTGCAGAATCGGGCAATGATGGTGCAATATAAATACTTCTTAACATCTCTCTTGTATTCTGTTCTCCTCAAGAAGCCATGGGGATCTCCTACACCTTCTGATTGAACTGTGCTAGAGATGTATCAGTTTCTCTGGACAGCAAATTTCTCACCTACTTTGATATAAGAACTTCTCTGGGAGTAGGTCAAGCAGAAGTCACACACGATTGAATTTGCTGATTCACCCTGGGTGAGATGCTACCTCCTGGGTTTTGCTAGCACCAGCAATAAAAATCTTACTTCCTGCAGCCTGAAATGCAGCTCAGACTTTCTACTGGAAATTTACAGACCACACTATCAACACAGCTTTGTGTTTAGTAATTTATTTTTTAGGATATGTTGGGGGGGAAAAAAGATAACTTTCTTGTTATCACTTTCTTCAGTATTTCACTTCCCCTCCTGGAAATGCTTTTGCTTTCTATTCTCATTATACTCTACCATATTGCTGATTTTCCTCCCTTTCTTTTCTTCCTTTGGGTTAAAGCAATTAATAATAAAAGCCACATGAAAGCCAGAACTACAGAGGAAACCCTGCAGCCTAAAGACTGTGCTTGGAAAAGGTGTCCTTCAACTGGACAGGTCTGGTGGCCTGGAGAGAAGACAGGAGATTAAAATGAGCAAATCTCTCTGAATCTTCAAAGGCAAAGGAGTCCTGCTGCTTTCCAGGCACTGGGAATCCCCACAGGAGAGTCCCACTGCAATTATTACTTCGGGGACCTTTCATGGTCTTTTGGAGGCACACTTCCACAGAATTTCATACAGTCGTCTTTTCCCAGGTCTGTCTTAAAACACAAAACCTGCACAAGTCCAAATGCCCTGGGCACTGCTGCAGCCCTGGGCAGTCATTACTTCCCTGCTGCTGACAGCAGCTTTCAGAGCTTGCCTGAGTACCCCCATCAGAGGGACAAGCAGCTCCCAAGGCCTTCAAAAGCCCAGAGACTCTGTACCCATCCCGCCACACTCCTTGGTCATCAGGATCCAGGTGCACAACACATGCATCCCCTTCAAGCACAGAGATGGTTCTTTGGATTATTCTTCTCCTGGTCATTCATAATTTAGGAGTAGCTATTCACTGCTCTGTACAAGTCAGACTGTTTCTGGCTTTGCATTATTTCTGACAGTGTGGCTAATAATTTACACAACATTGTGTCTCACAAATAATAAATAACCCATTAGCAGTATTAATAAAACGGACCTTCCACTTCCCATTTCTGCTCATGAAAAGGTACATCAGCCCTGCATTAGGGAACAAGTCATGCATAATGCACATCTGCTGTATGCCTCGCTTTAGTTACAGCTGCAGGGTTAATTGAACACCCCAATCTAATCTCCCTGCACTGGCAGTGCAGCATGCTGCACTGCATCAGCATTTTCACTTGAGCTTATTATTTCAAACAACTACAATAAAACAGTGACACCAAAGAGAAAAACAGCACTGGGGGGAAATATTTCAAAACAGCGGCCCCATTGACATAACCAGAAAGGGTTCTATTTTAACAGGCTAAAGAATAGCATTTTTTCATATTTCAGCACATTTTACCAAGCTACTCCTTTATATTTCCTGATTTCCTAGTCCGTCCTATATCAAGGCTATCCTATACAGAAGACAAGAACAGAGCAACAAAATCACTAAGGTCATGATGATATGGAAAACTTATCTGAATTAGACAGACACTTCAGTCTGTGTGGAAAATCACGCTATGGAAAGCTGTCAGATCACACCCTTTTTCTGACCCAGAGATGGGGCAACTGAGAGGCGTTTTAAAAACTTTTATTCCATTTTCAGTCTCGTGGTGAAGGGTGAGACAGTACAGATATTACAATTCACGCCATCATAATCAGAAACCAAACTATTTCCTAATTACAATGCATTATAAGCGTTTCTTGGCCTATCACTTTTGCCACACAACACTGTTAATGCCTGAAAGCCAATCATCTAAAATTACCCCTCATGGGTCCTAATACAATACATCTTTCATAGTTCTATTTCTCCAAAGTATCTCGTCTTATTTGCAAGGCCATCCTTTAAAACTTGTTTCTAGCTCCATTTCGCTCTCAAAAATGTCAGTCCTATTCCATGTCATTTCTAAGTCAGCATTTTCTATCTCAAGGTTTGTATACAGATGCATACTTTGTGAGCCTTCTATCAGGCTTTGAGAATTCTCTACAAATTCATTTCCCACATTTCCCCCTCTCTCTTGAACGGAAAAAACTTCTTTGATGGCTTTATTCATTGTTTGCTGTGCACAGTGAAGTACACAAGGCACTAACATTGTCACTGTAACAATTAATACATATAAACCTATTTTGCCANAAATGTCAGTCCTATTCCATGTCATTTCTAAGTCAGCATTTTCTATCTCAAGGTTTGTATACAGATGCATACTTTGTGAGCCTTCTATCAGGCTTTGAGAATTCTCTACAAATTCATTTCCCACATTTCCCCCTCTCTCTTGAACGGAAAAAACTTCTTTGATGGCTTTATTCATTGTTTGCTGTGCACAGTGAAGTACACAAGGCACTAACATTGTCACTGTAACAATTAATACATATAAACCTATTTTGCCAAGTCCCAGTCCACTGGGGCATACGCCTGTGGTGTTTTCTCTCTTGAGGCTTCTGAGGACGCAGCCTCCTTTTATCCTGAAGTCCCGGCTGCACGTTGCCCTCTTCCTTTTCCCATCTGCTGAGGTACTAGGAAGGTACAGCCTTGCTGAACCGCCTACCACATATTCCCCCTTAAATATATCATTTTCCCCCAAAGTTCAGAAACTCAGACTTGTGTGGACCCATTTGTCTGTTTCAGGATTTAAACTGTCTGGGCTCTGCAACAAACCTGTGGCATGAAATTGGTAGAGACATTAAGACCCATTGTTTGTAAAGACATTAGCACACATTTTTCCTATCAAATCAATTTGATGATCACTTTCGAGGACATGTATTTTATATCACATCAATGTAGAAATATCTGCTAGTGCTTCCTACTCATTCCTAAAATCCTAGTGGTTCACAGAATTAATACGATTTTTTTTCACTGAGTACATGAACTCCTATTATATTACCAATAGTCTCACAAACCCTTGGGTGTTACCAGTTTTATATTTATTGGCATTTCCACTGATCTCTGACTGCTTGACTATGTAGTCATTAGCACTACTAGGTCCAGAGAAGGTCACCTTATTTTACAAGAGTGACATAATTTTAATAAAAGGGCCTTTACTGAAATTCAGCCAAGCCCAACCCAAACCAGCTAAATCAACCTTTAAGGCCTGTGCATTTTGACATATAAATAAGCTATCTGTCACACCTTTAATCCTTATGTTGCTCTCTCTGTAGCTATTTGTTGCATGGATTGTTATCTCAGTAAGTGCTGGCAACAGCTCCAGACCTCCCCCAGGCACAGGAGAGCAGCCACCTCTTGTACTTAATAAAACCTGACAACAAGGGAGCTATCAGCTATGTCAGTTTTCAGGATCTTTCTCAGCAAGGCTCAAAACCAGAGCACTCTTTTCTTACTATAAAGCTGAAAGAAAATGGCACTAAAGCAACAACGCCCACCACCACAAGTACAGACCTTTAGCACTAACTGCCAGCACAAACTATCCACACCTACTGCAAACAAAACACATACTGACAAAAAGCACAGAAGGGTATGAATAGCTACTACATAGTCTTAGGGAATCTCTGCGTAAGCATATTCTCATTTTTTAAGGTTTTGTTTGTTTGTTTCAAAACCATTTAATTTCTTAGCAAATCACTGGATTCTTTTCAACGCAAATTGTGTCTCAATCGTAAGACAATGGATCAAAGGAACTTATTCATGGGGAGTGGTTCCAGAAACTCTATTGTTAGACAGCAAAGGTAACTCTTCAAAGTAGGGAAGTGATGAGGACAAAGCACTCAAACCCTTCTATTCTCAGTCCCCTCACTAAAAAAAGCCAGATAGTGACAACATCTGCCTCATCTTCAAGCGTCTCAGGAACAACACATTTAATAATATAGGGAGTCAAAAAGGCAGGAGCCTCTTTTTCAGGCAGGAGCATGCAATCGGATTCCAACGGGAGAATGATGGTGCTTAAGGCAAGCAGAGAAATTTGGAACCAGGAGCCTCAGCTGTTTGCTCACAGGCACAGCTGTGGCTGCTGCTGCAGTACTGGCAGCACACTGGTCTGCACTGTTACAGGGTTGGAAATGTAACAAGTGGGACTGGAATAGCAAAATTTATCAGCTTTGTTTCTAATGTCTACAGACAATAGTCAGGGGCAATATTAAAGATTCAATGACCATCACTCACTTTTAATCTGTGCTCTATTTCCTTTAGTGAGCACAACCACACGTCCAAATGAACTCATCCAGCAAACTAACACGGGGTGTAGAAGCCACCTGGCCCAAAACATGTATTGAAGGGTTGAGATGTTCTAAGTATTCACTGATACAACTAACACCATGGATAGGCCATTGCTGTTGCAAGAGGGTAAACTTTAATACAGATTAGAGAGATGTCACACTAAGAAGGTATTCTGTGTGCTACCTAGTAATTAATCTATTTAAAATGCAACAGGAGAATAATTTAAAATGTCAGTTTAAAATCCAAAGAGATGAAACCAACAACGAGGTCAAATTTGAAAAGGAGAAATGAGAAGGAACAGAAAGCCAGCTATTATGGCTCCAGAATGATTTTATAAACATCCTCTATTGAATGAGGCCTTATAAAAATGAACAGAGAAGGATCTCCAACAGAGCCAAACCAGCAGGTAGTATGCAAATACAAGTTAACGAAGAGCAGCTGAAGACTAGCTTGTAGGTATTAAATTAAACTTTCAATATTCAAAATTCAATGTAAGTCCTTCATAAAACATACAAAAAGCAGAAATTAAATATTAGAGTAATAAACTCACGGCAATTGCCTCACATTGGAGATCTACCTCCCCAGTGCCCAAAGAAATACAAGCAAACAGTAGGAATAATAACAGAAAAGTCAGTGGATTTACTAATTATCTTTTTTTTAAGCCTCTTACCTTTGTTTTAATAATAAAATCCCAAACTCAAAGAAGGACGATAATATGAATCCCACTGGTGTCTTCCCTCCCTGTGTGAAGAGCCGTTAAAAGAAAAACCCCACACCAACACCTGTTTTTTAGCATCATATTAATGTGTATGGAGGGCAGCATGGAGCTTGGCTCACAGCTCCGGTCGGGTGCCCAGCAACCTCCATCTGCAGTTCAGGAGTTAGCTTTAAATACAGGCACTGATTTCAAGACCAAATACACAAACTACAAATTGAATTACAGCTGTAGGAGAACTATCTGTAAATAAGACATTGCAGGACTTTGTACACTGTTGCACAGACATGTCATATTTGAATTGGTGGCTTGCATGTTTACACTGCAGCAATAACTAGGCAGATGCTGTTTCTAAGCCCCTTAAAACAGAAAAAAAACCCACAGCAAAATAGGACAAAGACAAACAGAAACACCAGTTTGCAGCATGCTTTTCATCATTGATCTTATGGGATGTTGACAGTCCAAGTTCTTGTGTGGGATGGGGTTTTTTGGTACAACTGGAGATTGATAAAGAATTCCAATCCTGCATCTAACACATAGTCTTTTTACTGAATTTTAAACATTTTCAGAAGTGGAAAAATTACTACATTTGCCAACAGCATGTTATATTTATCAACTGTGTGTCTTCAGGAAAATGAATTTGCCATTCTGTCAGAAATGGTCGGCTTTGGGAAGTGTGATTAGATTTTAGCCATTGGTGTAGAAATGTAATTCTTTCTTGCAGTTCATTGCTTTCCAGCTCAAAGGTTTATTCATGGACTATAGATTATATAAGACCTCAAAATGAATTGTGGGTGCAGCAAGTATTTATAAAACAATCAAACCTGATGGCATGTTTCAAATAAAAATTCACTTTTGCATGTGAGTGTGTTATGAGGCATCTTTCTCTCACTCAAGCCCTAAAGGGAGCACATAGCTGGTGAGTAACAAAGGATTGGAGCTTCCCTGCTTGTTTTTCTATGAGTAGAAGCTTGCAATGTGTAGAGAAGACACATTGCCAGAGCAGCAGACTCAATACAAACACTGGCAAGAGACACCCATGGAGAAACCAGGGGAAGCATTATCTCAGCTGAGGAGAGAAAGGCAGGCTTCAGAGTTCATGGATCTCTACTCATACCTGCTCAAGCTGCACAAAAGTTAAGAGCTGGGACTGATTTCAAGGTCAAGAGTGTAACAGGACTTTTCACCCCCCTGACACAGCAGAAAGATTTTTATTCTTTATTCTTCACCCCATAAAGCTAAACTAGGCCAGAATAAGCTTGCCTTGTGCTGAGTTATCCTGGCTGCAAACATCCTTAGCCAGCAATAAACATCCTGCCTTGAATACATGGAAAAAGATAAGCAAAAATCCATGACTGACAGACACAGCGCTTTTACAAACTATAAAAGACCACTACAATTTTCATAAAATCAGAAATCTCTTACATACCCTCTGAGTATGTGGAGAGTTCTCCTCAAAAGTGAAGACGTCCACCTGGAGTTACTTCCCCGGGGTTGAGAGGAAGGAGACTTGTGTCCACAGCCATCATTCATTGGTAAGTGACATTGGTTCCTAATCTACACTATTTCATCACTAGCTGTAATATAGGTACCTTTTATTGTGCACTGGGGGTTTTTTATCTGCTAGTAGTTCTTTTTAGTTTATCCTGTGAAGTAAGTAAGCCTGTTAAAGCCTGAGGCCTGTTTTTCCTTGTGTCTTTTCAATAAATGATTCATGTTGTAACAGATCTGATCGGTCATTATTAAGAACTTGCAAGCAAGAGTGGTTTCAGGGTGCTGGCTGCCTCAATAAAGCTGCTGCCCAGTGCCAGAGACCTGAGCAAAGGCAGGGGCTTTGCTAAAGTCTAAACTTCCTTATGTCATTCATAACAAAGGGAAACGTTTCTTCAAAATTGTGAAAAGCAACAAATACAAGTAAGTTTGAAACCACTTAAGGTTGACCCATGATGGCTGTTGCTCTTCTGTCTGGCAAAGGGACCTCCCCATCCCTGCTAGGCATCATACATTTTGGAGGACTCAGCAGAAAAGACACAGTGTTTCTGTCCTAGTTAGAGGCCAGGCTTGGGAAGAGTCATATGGATCATGAAGGCTGAACACGTCTACCAATGCACAGGGAGCTCCTTTGGTGCCACCTCTGGCATTGCATCACACTCCGATCACCCCAGAGCCATCTGCTCAGGCCTCTACAAGTTGCTATAAGAATATCTGAGCGCAAAAGTCTGGGGTCCTCCGCTCCTGCTGCGCCTCTGAGTGTGCAATTTCCTGGCTGGACCACAGGTCCCCAGGGCCCTCATTATACAGAGGGTCAGCAGGTCACAGCCTCTGGCCTCGGGCTCCCCCAGAGCTCAACCTGCAGCTCCACTGCAGTTGCCCCTGACCTACCTGCACTGAAAACATTCTTTAACAAGTTGTGACCATCAGGTTTTTTCTGCCAGGGGTATAGAGTTTTGCTTTTGAAGTCACATCTTTGTGAGAAACGATGCTCACTTTTAAAAATTTTAAAGGTTTATTAAAAGCCTTAACAAATTACAAGAAAAGACTGAATAAGGAAAAAGGACAGCGCACGCTTGGAGTAGGTGACCCGGCAGCCAGCCATGAGCTCGTCTACAAAATCACAATAACATAACTATACATCAATAAAACTTCTCTGAACACACACATAATATTCATCTCTTAAGTGAGAGAGCCAATCATCTTATTACTCATCTATAACACCTTCAGGGTCTCCTACATACATTGTCACCCTCCAAGAGAGTCCTTGCAGAGACTTTACTAGTGATCAGCACCACTGCCCTCCTCTCCTGTAAAAATACAAGAGCGTATCTTCCAGATTCAGTTGAACATCATAAGAAAGAAAACATTCTCTGCAGATCTAGGGAGTACAGATCCCAGTCCTGATGGCACCAATCTCAAATTGGCAGTGAGTAAAATATGAAAAGGCTGGAGTTATTAATCTGTCATACACTGCATGACAGCTCTTGAAGATACTCTACCATAACTCTTTTCCCAATGCAACAGCTAATCTTTCATAAGGCTAATACTTAATCACTAGCATTTTTGTTAGGCAGAAAAACTAAAATACTCAGTTCTCTATGTATTACATAATTGCTACCTAGGGATGAAAGCAATGGGATTGTTTTCATTAACCTTTCATTCTTATAAAAGGACAAAAATCAATATCAAATTTATTCAGGCAATTGAAAAGCAATTTCAAGTGATTTCACAAGGGATTTCACTACCACCACTTTTTTCCTCCCACAAATTCTAATAAAAAATATTATGATCTGCCCAAATGTAAGACAAATAGAAAAAGCAAGATACTGTCAGCTCCTCAAAGACATAGGATGAAATTGTCTTTTTACAACTGGATACCTGTCTTACTAAAAACATTGTTTTCTTTGGAATCCTAAGCAAGTCTGCACCATCTTACTGAAAACCTGTGATACACTTCTTGCATAATACTAAGCTGATCTCTTTTTTAAAAGGTATCTGTGATACAGAGTTCTTACTTCGGCAAATTTAGCAATTTCTTTTCGGTGCACTTTGTCCTTTTGTGCCATGAACAGAGGTTTGAATTACAGGGATTTTATGCACTTTCTAACTTTGCTAGTACTCCTAAATATTCCACAGCATTTTGCCTTTTAAAGAATTTGCTTTGAATTCACAGTCAAACATCTGACAAAAGCAATGATAAAAACTACAAACTAATTTGGCAGCAGCTCCATTTTCCACAGAGGACAAAAAAATGCTGAAATCCAAACGTGATTAATAACTGTTTAGTTTAATCTGGGACTTGACTGCTTTCCATCAATTCTCCACATATCCTTTCAGAGTCTGTCACAATGCTGTGAGAGGGGGAGGGAGGGAGCAGGGGCAGCCCCAGCCTGGTGCATCAGAGGCCCCACTGGTTCCTACAAAGCCCACCAAACTGGACTCCTCTCTTGTTTCCTGTTTGTTTTTGCTACAGTAGCCTTGAAAAATATCTTAGAAAGCAAAATGCTAAATTACTTCTATCAGTACCATTATTCCATAGATGCATCTTTACTGCAGCTGTTTGCTTTTGAGTAGTTTTGGTCACCTTGCCCACAGTGATGCTTTTGGAGAGTTTGAGGTCAGTCATAATTAATTTTCAAAAGTTCAGCATCTAGGGATACTTGTGAATTATCTGCGCTATGCCAAACAGATCTAAGATGACAAAAAGTTGAGCAGAATTGCAATGCCAAACTATCACCCATCAGCAAAGGTGTTTAAAGTAAGATGAGCTCCTGGTGCTGCTTATCCTTATGCAATTGTTTAGAGGTAACCATCATCTCTCTTCCTGGGGTGGAAATTAATGTTGCTGAGTCCACCAGGGTGGGTTCCTAAAACCCTCTAGCTGTCCTCTAAGCCCTGCCAGCCCACTGCAATCTCACTGCACAGGGACATGCACCTCCTCTTCCAGTTCCCTGTGGCGGTACCATGTGGATGCTGCAAGTTTGGTCAGAGAGAATTCTCAAGCATCAGAGCAGCAGCAAGGCCTGTGAAAAAGAATGTAAATAAGCTTTCTCATGCACTAGTCTGAGGAGCTGTGATAAAGCTCAGTCAAGAATGAAAACAATCCTTGCACCTGGTGTCAACTTGTTCAAGAAGTTTACAAAGAGGTATTGTTCCTAATTAGCCAATAATAGTAAGGAGTGTTGACTGTGGACCAATCATGTTCATCACATCATAATTGTCTATAAAAGTGTGTTTCTTTAATAAAATCTCACTATAAACCTTCTGACTGGAGTTGTATCATTTGTTGCCACTGCCCCTAATACAACAGTGACAGTACAAAATGGTGTTTGCCTTGAGGATGATGGACATAACCAGTTTGTTACTTCCTCCACCATGTTTTCGATGGGACAATGGAGCTTGTGACGTTGGGAAATGTGCAGGTTTCCTTGCAAATATTCATGGATGGAAAAGCAAGCCCAAAACTGCAGCAATGTGCTGAAGGCCTAATTTTACTATGCATTTGGGCACATTTCAATAAATCTGTGCCCAAAAATGAACAAAAAATATGTCAAGATATACTCGCTCCTCTAAGCGGAAATTCAGACAAAGCCCATTCAAATTCAAGTGAGAAAGCACATAAAAACTCCCAGAAACATCTCCAGGTGTTTGTGAATAGTGTTACAAGGCTACAGGGCAGCCAGTCTACGCAAACTGCCATCGGGAAACCTTTGGGAATACTGCATTTAGGTTAACTGTGACCTCAGTATGACAGTTGTATTGGAGAACCACTGAAATGCTAGCAATTCTGTTTGCACTGCTAAAAAAAAAAATCCCAGAATCAGTTCTTTGGAAGAACTCTCAAAAAAAACTTTGGAAGAAGACGGAAGTGCGACGTTTTGCCGTGCCAATGTATGCTACCGCCTAATTATGTCTCCTGTAGCTATCCAGAACTTCCCTCACTTAAGTTTAAGTCCCATTTTTTCTTGTGCTACACACTTTGACTTACAAGAGCACATGATATTTACGATCTTTAGAAACTAGTCAGTAAAGTCCCTAGCCCAGACATATGTTTTCTGCATTGTCAGACACAGCCAACCCCGAATTATGTACAGATAAACTACTTTCTCACTAGTGGACACTTCTGTTCGATGCAAGGAGAGTTTTAAATTCCACTGGGTAATTTCACAGTTTTTAGGGTAGCAATGCTCATGGCCTGCTGTTAATCAAACCATCAAGTCCATCTAGGTACTAGTGGAGATGATTGCTTATTTATGCTGAAATTTTGTCATGATAGTTACAAAAAAAACCAAAAAAATCTCATCTGCTACTTTAGGTTGGCTTTTGTCTTCAACAGTTCCTCAGCAAGCCTAGCTCCAGTCATGCCAAGATCAACAGAGCCCAGCTCCTTTTCTGGGCTCATGTCCTGCTAAATTATCCAAATCTTTATACTTCCAGTCTTCCACATATCCTCCAACTGGCTCAGCTGTGCATTCAACTGGCTGGCTTCCATTCTGCTTCATGGTACATTGAATACATTATAGACATCAGATTTGAGGTCCTCCAGACACTGCTGTGGCTAATTTCAGATTATCCAGGCTTTTCAAAAGCTCCTCTCTCATATGCAAAGCCTTCCAGTTAACAGCACTGGAGCTGCTACCATTCCCACCACTGGGGTCTCAGTGCTTCCCAAATTAGTTTAAGGATAAAAATACAAAACTGACTTGGTATCCCTTTGCTCGCAGCAGCTGAGGTGCAATGGAGAGGGAGCCCACATTTACTGTATTCTTTCCAGGCTGACTCCTAGCATTTCCAAGAACCTATCCTGACTCAAAGGGCAGTGTTTCAAACTGTAATTTTCAACAGGTTTTACCAGAACTTTTTGTTTAGATTAAATATGATGCATGTATGCCCCTTTCAGCACAAGGCAGAACACTAGAATGGCTGATTCATGGCCACTCTCAATGGGCCCAGGGTACAAAGTTCTTCTGCTCTCACTGCAGTCAGCTGAAGACGTCAGTGGGCACATGTTCAAATAGAGACACCAATTAAACCACTTATGCAGAGAACATAAGCTGGGCTTCTTTCCCTCATGACAAATGAGTAACAGCTGGCATACAGAATGAATCAATTATTCCTCCTCCAGCAGTTATTAGTACAATTGCTTTTCTTTTTTAACTAACCATTTTGGGGAGAAACAGAACTTAAACATCCCTCATCCTATGTCCAGAAGCAGAAGGAGTCTAATACTGACACTCTCTGAGGCAGATACAAAACAAGGCAAGAAAAAGAAGGAGAACAGGGGACCACGCAATCCTTCTTTAGCTCCATATCTGACTCCATTCCTGAACCAGGAATAAGTTGAACCGCTGTAGAACATTTAGCTGTATGAAAGCCCTATGAATGCCTCCTCTTGCCAACATCTTGGTCTTGACAACGCTCTCCAGCATCTAGAAGAAGGAGGTGGCTAAGCACAGGAGCAGTGCGTGGCTGNGAGGAGGTGGAGCAGTGCATGGCTGCAGCACAGTTCCCTTACCAACTCCCCCTTCACCAACAAAAATTGTCACTTACAAACTCAGGGAGAAATTACTTTCCCTTCTGTACAGAAGGTCCGTATACAATATTCCAGAGGACATGAATTATAAACACCTCTCCTAGGCAATTCACAATAAAATCTTTGAATAACAGTAGTCAGGGACATTAATTAGGGTTAAGGCCTGTATTTTATCCCCAAGAAATGCCTTTGCAGCAAAGAGAGGTAGGTAATAGCTATTCAGAAGGAAAAAGGCTGTGGTTTTGGCTTGCAAGTACTTCTAGGAGAAAGGTCAACTAAACACACAGGAACACATTGCACCAAATAGACTCAAAGAACAGAGACTGAACACTTGACAAACTCCCCTGCATCAAAATGCCCTCACTCAGTGTTCCAGGATGGAAACAAAGAGATGGCAGCAGTTACTGTCTGTCACACACTCTTGAATATTGGCTTTCTTATGCCACCAAGGAACTGGGGACTTGGGGGGATGGGGAAGCTTCCCAAGATTGGGATACAGTAAGGCACTGCTGGAATTCAGTCCTAAGGGCTCTGTGATCTCTCTTCTGCAAGTTCAATCTTGTTGCAAAAAAACTAATAGCTGAAACTTTTACTTAGGATTTAAACCTCTGCCCTCTCCATTTCCCATTCCTTGGATTAAAACTTTCTCTGATTCAAATGAGTGATAAAGAATGGGATCTTCGTGATGCCTCTCATTTAAAACTGTTGTACAAATGTGTTTATCTCACAAATTGTAAGTATATATTATAAAGTATATTTATAATGCTGATTTATACAAATCATCTGTACACTTCTTATAGGCAAAATTCTTGCAAAACTAAGACTAGAATATAATCACTGAAATGGAGAGAATGTGCATTAAATCACCAAGTATAGGCAAAAATATTTTGCCACAAGTAACAAAAAAAACACAGATGAGGGAAAAACCCCAAATATTCAGGGAATAAACATATTCTGGAGATACTATTATGTGAAGCCTATTTAAAAAGTCTTTGGAGGACAGTTATGAACAACGTGATTGAACAGCAAAAGAAAATGTCAGTAAGTACATCCATAAAGTGCTCCTGACAAGAGTGAGGAGGATTTCTTCCTTTCAGTGAAATAAAAACAAGGCACAGGACACCCAGACCACAGGCCAGGTCAGTCCTATTCCCAACACAAAGGATACCAGAATTCAACCTGTTCTATAGTCTGAAAGCTAAAAAAGATCTTTGGGCTTCCCAAATATTCAACATCTGAAAAAACATGCTTGTTCATCTGCCAATATTTTCCACGTCTCTTTCACTTTCTTGCATTGCAGTGTCTGCTCTCCTGGGAAATTAAGAAGTTCATCTTATTAGAAGGTATGCCTAAGATAGCCCTTAATTTACCTTCTATTTATTCATTTTATTAGCTACAGCACTACATCTTTCTTTGCCTTTGAACAATCCCATTTTCCAATCCAAACATTCCACATTTATCACAACATAATAGCTGATATTTTGGCTATATGGTTTTGGATGGAAAACACTATTTTAAAGATATGCTACAGAATATACCCCAGTGACAGATGTTTATTCTGATTTGCTTTTCTTACAGGCATTAATTGAACTTTCACACAGCATTTTTAAATGTACAATTACTTGGCTGCCTATCTTCCAGCTAGTGTAGCATAGCTGCCCATATATCTTACACAGTAAACTTGCTGCAGTCTGATAACATACCTAAATCATCTTCATCCTCAGCTACAGGCACATTCAACATATTTTATATTTATAAGATTATTCTGAAACACGCTTTGAAGTTGCCACTATAAAGCCAGAAAATTTTTAACCAAAATACCCTGACAAATATCCCTTTCCAGACAGCCAAATTGCTAAAAGTGTTTCCTAATTCTGAGTATTTTTAATAAAATCTTATTAGACAATAAGAAGGCATAGAAATCCATAACAGTCATTTTTTAAAAAAATAAAAACCAAAAGATGTTCTGTTCTCCCCCATGAGGAAGTTTGGCTCTTTTATATCACTTAGATTTACATACTGAATAGTCAGTATCAGTTACACATGTCTCTCCAGTGCCAGAAACAGACCATTAACTTGCTTTTTTCCTCTTAATTATTAAGATAGACAAATTAATTTTCCACTTGCTTTGAACAGGAGAGACAGGTTCCCAATTAACTCAGCATTCAGACTCCATGAGTGTTGAGCTTGTAAACTTTTCCAGGCACAACGGCAGCAGCACAACTGACAATTTTTCCTATTTATAGATCTTGTACTTGCTCAGCTGAAGGCACCCAGGGCCCCTGAAATGGGCATCCACAAATGAGGGCACTTACATGCTTTTCCTTATATACCCACAGCATTTTTCCAAAGGAGAGCATCATTTCATCTGATCTGGACTGAGTTACAGTGAATCAAGCTGTTCTGCTTCCAGGGCAGAGCATTTGCAGCCTGTCAGAAGCAGTGAATTTCTGCTGGCATATTTTTTTCATCTGACACTCCACTAATCACATTTCAACTGGTTCTGCTCTTCATTCATCAGTTATGTTGAATCTGAACTTCCCCTTACTGTCACTGGGAGGAAAAAAGCAATATACTGCAGCACTATTCCCTTCCATTTCATTTCATTTTTGATCTCTGCATTATAAAACGCTCTGTAAAATTTGATAAATGTGTTTCATTTAAAATTGCTAATCTATTTTGGTATAAGATCTAAACATTTATATGCCTTCGTTATATTTTCACCAACTTGAATACGATTAGCAGTTTTTTCTCCAAGGATGGGTGGGCAGCACCTCTCTAGAGCTATTTTATTCTGTATCCCCTTATCCCCAAAATAATAAAGTTATTTAGATGAAAGGAAAGGCTTATCAGCACATCACTACCCAAATTTTGACTCCTACTGAGTAGTTGTTCACAAGCTCAGAAAAAAAGCCTCCCAGCTCAGTCTGAGCTTTTTCCTGTGGGACTCATTACAAAGAGCAGCTTGGTTCAGTCATCTACTAGGCTGGCTTTTCCTCTCTCAAAAATAACTTGATATTCACAGGAAATTTTCTGTAATTTTTTATGCTATGAAACCTTAACACCAAAGGCCTCGTATCAAGGTTGAGTGACACACTGCTTCTTAGGGACAAAAAGCCAGAACCATTTTCAACTTCCACAGACCACTGAGTTTGAACACTGAAGAATGCTGTCTTACAAATTATCACAGAATCCCGGAATGAACTAGGGTTGGAAAAGACTTTTAAGATCACCTGCTCCAACCTATCCACACCAGTGACACCAGGACAGAGGTTCTGCTATTTCTGACAATAGTAGCACACTTCTAGGGAAGCCTTCAGGGGCTGCTTTAGGTGTTTCAAAAGCATCAGCAAAACTAAAAGTGGAATCTATCATACCACAACACAGAGAGGGGAAATTTAACATTAGAAGGGATTTAAAAAAGCAAAATGCCTACTAAGAGTAGAGGAAAAAAGAAGAACCAAAACAACCCACACAGCATGCACTGAATGTTCTAGCTTTCTGCCAGCATGCTTGTAGAGAAGGCTTTGAGGATGATAATAGGTCTTTAGCCTCAACCAAAACCTTGAACACCAGCTCCTGTCCCAGATTTCTTGCTGCCTTTCAGCACAAGTCACCTCTAGTGCAGTGGCAGTAACCTGCCTAGCCTCACACCTCTTCCTCCTCCCCCACTCCATTACTTCCCAGTCGTAATGGTAACAACAGGCACGCAGACATCCAGCAACATGTCCATACTCTCCTTCATTACTTATTTGTTCTATTGCCAAAATGCTGCTGTAAAGGTCCCCTTCAGTCCTTGGAAACTGCCAGCACAGCTGCTGCTGCAACAAGACAGCAAAAACCCAAAGCCAATATACACAAAGGCTAAAGAAAAGGGATTTAAAAGAAGTGTTTGGAAGAACTGACCCAGATAGAGTCAGACCACTCTCTGCTCTCCTCTACATTGAGCAAATACATTTTAGAGTTGCAAATAACAAATCTGGAGGCCATAACATCAGATTTTTTCATCTTTCTCTACCTACTTAATGTGACTGACTGCAGAGCTGTCACAAGTTCACATGTGAGATCTTGTGCATCCACCTGCTGTAGAACCCAGGCTAGGCTAAACAGGTGGATTGAAACATTCAAAACAAACTTCTCTGTGCTCTGAAAGCCATAAGGAGGTTTTTCTAATGATTTTAATTTCCAAATTGATGGTGTGTGAACAGAAGCATAAGGAGCAAAGCCTGCAGTGCACTCAAGGACATGAGGCAGCCTTTCTCTCCTGCCTCTGAAATTTTAAGAGCTGACAAGCGAGCAGCACCCAACCCAGCTGCCAAAGACTAAAAAAAAAAAACCTAAAGTAATCCTGCAAAGATGTATTAATTGACCTGTGACGGCAAATTTGAGAGCAGACAATCAAGCCCATGAACAGACAATATTAATCAACCCCACTTCATGGACACAAGCAACACAAAGCAGAACTGACAGATGCATTATAAAAGCCAAGATGACCACCATTTCTCTCTATCATTCTGAGAATTTGTTTCCCAAGCCTTTCTTGCATAGTCTTAAGGGACACTCATGAGCCAGTACTGGACCCATACAGGTGGTAACCCATTTCCTGTGCATCTTGTAATTATTCTGGATATTTTTCCTGCTTTTCTATTTTCTCTCTTTCCTTCCTCTTTTATAAACAATAAAGACGTATTATTGCTTTGGATACCAACATTTAACCTCGTTTATGTTTAAGTCTTGCTTTAAGATGTGTTTAGAAACTTTCCAAAGTTGGGGATTGAGGTAAAACTTGCCTCTCCTCCCCTTAAAAGGGCCAGAACAGGGACTACTTACCAAGTATTACTTGAGTTGTGCGTCTTCCATCTCTGCCAGAAGAAAAAAAAACCCTTCACTGAAGGCAAACTAGGAAATACTATTTTGGTTTTAATCCTATCCCAGCTAAGTCTCTCTGGTCAGTCAGAGATACAGCTTTATGTTCAGGTTGTAAAACGAGAGATTTCTGATAATTTAATAACTGGAGCATTAAGATATTGGATACACAACTCTGCCATAAAAGCTTTTGGTTTAGTTTTCTTAAGACTCAGGCGATGGGTACTTAAGAACTTGTGTACAAGGCAGTCAAGGCCAGAAAGTAAGGCAAGAAATTTGGCCAGAAACTGAACCTACAGTTCACTTTTCTCATTAAAAGAAACACTGAGCTGTTATTTGCATTATGCTTGCTGTTTAATCAATTATTCCCTAGGAGTGAATTATGCTCAGGTGTCAAACCCTTAAGTAACCAATAATTAGTGCTCAAAAAAAGTAACTCAAAAAAAGTAATGATGTGCTCATTAGTCAGCATCAATAAATCCACCTTAACTGACAGCATGAAATTGCTGCTGTCCTGTCAGCAATGCCCATGGCTCTCTTTAGTCCTTTAAGACAGCTATGAATATCCAGCTATTCCTCTGAAGGTTTGAGGAATGAGACAATGATAATCTCCATAGATTTACCTATGTGAAGGCATCTATTTGTGATACGGCTGCAAAAAGAGACTGCAAAAGCATTTGTGTGAAGGGTAGGAAACCATCCAAGACTTGTTCAAATCCCCCAAACTAGAGTTTCATGTTAAGCTGTTCCATGTTGCTCACAAGAAAAGTTACAAATTTAATACAAGACTCATATTCCTCATAGTATGTTGTACCCTGTTTTAAAAGTAGGTCTTCAGAAATGCTGAGGTGGGAATGTATCGAGATAGCAAACACAAGACAAAAGAGAAAGGGGTGCAAGAAAAAGAGGTCATATACCAAAACATCCAACATATCTCAGGTCTCAACATCAAGGAAGTAGTTCTTGCAAGGTGAGGTGAGGTCTTGCAAGATCTTACCAGGAAGAGCATTTGGCTTTGACACTCTTGCTTACCACTTCTAAGGAAAAAAGACTGTTATTAACAACTCAGACCCCAAGTGGGAATGAGTTATAAAAGTTTTATTGAGAACAATAAAAGAAATTCACAAAGCAAAAGGGACAGTGATGGAAGCGTGGCCGACCACCAGAGGGTTGTCCACAAAATGGTGGCTGCACCTTTTATAGCCCTGGTGTTGCATCAGCTTGATGCATATTTATTTTGATTTTACACAGTCTAGGTCCATGTCACTCTCCTCAGCACAGACACAGTTTTGTCACTGTGGTCCTCAGGGCTATCATTGGATGACATTCTGCTCCTTTTAAGGTCGTGCCCCAAAGGCTTGGCCGGCAACAGTCTGTCCAATGTAATCCCACAAAATCCACACCGCAACACACAAAACCATCCCTGCAAAAACCAACCTTGTAACCACAACAGGCCACCACAACAGCATCAACCACTCCACAACACATATCACTATCAACACTAACAACATCACAATATTTAATCAACAATATAATCAATAATGTAAAATCAAGTCATATAATACCCAGCAAAAGTCAACTTCCATTAACTTGTTTCTCAATAGGACAGAGCTCGTTTTGTATCCTCCCTTTCCCTGGAGGAGGCAGAGGGGACAATGTAAGGCTAGCAGGCAGGGACTTCCATGATCAAATCAAGAGAGTAATTTCAAATTAAAGGAGGGACGTTCCAGCTAAACTGGGGTGAAGGACAGTGCAGGGTGTTGACCTGGCTGGGTGCCAGGTGCCCACTCAGTCACACTATCACTGCCTTTCCCACTGGGACAGGGGAGAGAATAAGATGAATAACAAGCAGCAGGGTGAGAGAAGGCAGTTTTATTACACTAAAAGAAAGAAATAAGCAGAGATCTGGACATGCATAGGCTAAAAAGATAAAAGGTCAGTCTCTACTTCCCATCAGCAGCAATGTTCAGACACTTCCCAGGAAGCAGGGCTTCAGCACGTGTAACAGTTCCTCCGGAAGGCAAACACTGAAAACTCACGAATACCCTCCCCTTCCTCCTCTCTCCCTTAGATTATATATCTGAGCTGCCATCATATGGTAGGGAATATCCCTTTGGCTCACTTGGGTCAGCTGGCCTGGCTGTGTCCCCTCCCGGGACCTTGCCCACTCCCATCCCCTCTGATGGGGGAAGGAATGGCAGAGGGACAGTGCTGCTTGGCAGTAGCCAAAACACTGCCCTGTTATCAACATCCTTCCAGCAACCACTGCAAAGCACAGCACTGTAAGGGCTGTGAACTTTGCCTTGGTCAGACCCAATACAGAGAGGTAAAAACTAGCTAAGGTGCTCAAAGACCCTAAGATCATCTCAGCTGTTGCCTTTTCCTTCAGCAGTGTGCCTCCTCCTGTGCTGCCAGCTACACCTTAAGCAAAACCAACTTTTTCCTTAATTCTTTCTCAACAATAAGTCCAACTCAGAATAGACACAATGCACTGCTGGTGAACCCAGGGAAGCAGCCCTTACACCTGTGCTCCTAAGGCACACCAACAAGCCCCCAGTTCCCCATCATATCACTTCAAGAGACATATGTCCCCATAGACAGTGGCTGGAGAGCAGATATCCCTGGAGATAACAGCAGATCATCTTGGCTTTCAGTACCCAAGGATAACCAAGAAAGGCATCCAGGGCAGTTTGTGAAGATACCCAAGTTGCAGACATCTCAGAGGTACCTGTGATACCACTGAACCCAAGTCAGTTCAATCTTAGCCTTCTGCAGGGCTTTGACAATTTTTTTTTAACTGTGTCTTGCATAAGCCCACAGAAAATGAAGCTGGCAGGTATTCCCATCTGACCATCTTACTGTGAAAATTGCCATCTAATGACCTAGTCCTTTTACATCAGCTTATGAATACATCTCCACAAGAATGACTGCCAAAAACATATCTGTCCTTGCATATTTACAGTGCCCAAGTCAAAGAGATTAATTAGTGATGACAGAGTTCAAAATGCTAAGTGTGAGCAATGAACAATTTAATGCCATTCTTACTAAAGAAATAATTTTTCAGCCCAAACTAATAACTGGTTTTGTTCAGAAGCATCTCTGCATACATTACAGCAAGTATGTTAGGTGTCAGCTTTTAGTATGTGTTCAGAGTTTTAGTTTAGAAAACAACAGGTAGAGTGTGCAGTAGAGTGTACATCAGCCCAAGTATACCTGATGAAATATCACTTCTCCCAATTCAATAAAAAAATAAAAATCCTATAACTTAACTTCAGTCATTTTAGAGATATATCTACGTTCTTCTTTTTAAGCCACAAGTTCTCCATACATTTTATCATTTGACCTCCTTGTGGAAGATCGTGGCATTTGAACAATAAATCAGTAGTGTGTTATGAAACGCTGGTTCACTGCAGAGATTCTCTGAAATGATACATTCAAGAAAAATTGGATTTGCTAGAAAGACTCTCTATTTTCCCTTTTGGGATAAATAGCATCTGACATTCAGCATCACTTTCAGTTTAACCAGAGCAAAGAAGCCACCTAAACTCTCACTAACAGTCACAGGAAAGCTATATCTGAAAGGTCAGCTACAACAAAAAAAGGGAAAAACTTAAAGAAACTTAGATTCTAGAAATACAGTGTTTATTTCCTACTGCTGCTGTCCAAGACATTTGCTGGACACTGAACAAGCCATTTCTCGTCCTGTGCTGCTGCTCTCCTTCACACAACATACTCATTTTTAAAGACAGTAAAGTGGTAAATGGAAGGATAAAGTATCTTCTGAAAGGAAAGTCTCATTTCAACAAGCACAGGACATTCTGTCCTCAGTATAGCAACTGTATTTTTCAAAGGGAAGAATTCTATTAATGAGAAAGGGGATTTTGAACTCTTTAGAACTAGAAGCATTTTTTGTATTAGCAGCAAAAGGTGTCACAAATAGACAGTAGTTCATCAGAAAGTTACAAGGAGTCTTATCAGATGCTATCTACAGCACAAGCTAACCCATTCTTTGTTATTACCCTTCTTTCTGTAAATACCATATTTGATATCCAAGCAAAAACACCAATAAAAAGTTTCAGTCAACTTCTCACTTAAGCTGAAAATCAGTCAATAACTTGTATTGGTAGTGGTGAGATATCCCAAACAAGGTAAATTATCAGCAGCCGAGGAGCCAGGAGCTCGGACAATACTCACTAACAAATATGCTTGTTAAAAGACTTCTCAGAGAAGCTAAAAACCAAAAAAAAAATCAGGTTTTAATAGTCCAAGGCAACAGTTGGCCAGTTAGTTATTCTGGAAATGACCTGAGGGTGTACTAACAGCAAAGTTGACTCCAGTTCAGTAAACTGGCTGCCAGCAACTCGGCACCTTTCACGAGCAGACAAGGAAAAAAGAAACAAACCCAAACCCAACCAGTTAACAATGTCACTGGAGAGCTCATTAGAGTGTCTTTGCTTTATCTTTTTTCATGGAGGTAAAAAAATCCAACAAAACAAACAAAAATCCGGCTTATTAATCAATCATTGTTGCTTTGTGGAAAAAAGATCCTGCTTCCATAAAAAAACCCTCCCCAGTCTGTTTCCTTTCTTATTATTAGGACCAGTACCAGTTGTTATCTACTACATTTAAAATGTGTTGAATTCCTTTCTCCTGTAGAATTTCATTAGGAGTTTTCCAGACTGGATCTCACCACACACATCTATGCACTTAACACACCACAGGCTGTGTCTTGCCAGTACTGTCAAACAACTAAATGAGAACAAACATTTTCCAATGTTTTGTTTGGAGGAAGTGGAGTTACCAATATAGCTTATACACAGTTTGCTGCTCCCAAGGCAGCAAACCTCTCCCCAAACAATATCAAGGTGTTTTTTCCTCTATCTCTCACACAACTTTTTCTCCCAGCCAAATGATACACACATTACTCATACTACTTTGATCCCCATCTTGGGCTTTTCTTACCTGGGCTCACACCTGTCTAATTGTCTCTTCTTCCAATTCATAATACTTCACTCCTGTTGTCAGTCACGGTGCAGAGACAACAGCCACATCAACTTCCCAACTGCTCTCAGCTGGAACTGTCAGTTAGGACTGAAAAGTCACTTCTTAACTTGATAAAATAAAAAGTATATAAAATTCTTTTAGCTATGGTGACTTCATTTTGTTTCCTGGAGAAACAAACCCCCAACAAGCATCCTCAGAGAACTTACAAACAGTATATTGTGCCATTCCAATAGGATGTAGGTCTCTACAGACCCCTACAGGATAAAAAAAAGCCCATCTTGAATAGAAAAGAATGGACAAGCTCAATAGAAAAGACCAAAGTAGGAAAAACCAATGTCATGGTTTAGGAATGGTACTCTCCAATTTCATACTCTCACTAAAAAATAGCCACACCACTGCTCCTCCGCTCCCTCCCACGGAGGCAAAAAAGGTAAAGATCACGGATTGAGATAAGAAAAATTTACTGGAAACAGTAATGAGACAAGAAAATGAACAGTGGGAACAAGAGTATTAATAACAAAAGAGAGAGTGATTCACATGCCAAAATGCCCATGACAACAAACAAGACCAGACGGTTCCCCCTCCCCTCCCCACCACTTGAGCTCAACCAGAACCCCTTCTCCTGAGAAGAGGGTCCCTTTCCCCCACCCCCAGGAACAACATTAGGTGGTATAGAATAATTTCTGGGTCCTGCCCATGCCCCTCCCAGCCACTACAAAAATTAACCCTGTCCAGGCCAAAACCAGGACAACCAACAAGGAATTTAAAGACTTTTTTTATGGTAGCCCATTAATTTTGTTTTAAAGAATTTATTGCTTTCATCAGGCTTCTCCTGATGCGAGAAATTTGCATCGACACTTCTCCAGTACATGGCTCATCATTTTCCACACTTCTGCTCAGTGCTAGACCAATGCAATACTTGCCCATTGCAGCAAATTCACATTTACTCACCAGAATGACCATGTGCTACAATTTGCTAGGGGCTATGCTACCATGCAGATGGCAAACGTATAACTCCACATGCGAGCCCTCCATTATTTATTCAGAGATTCCTCAGAAAAATAACAATTTGTTTCTTTCCACATGTGGAGATTTTTACTACAAGAAAATTCGTAGTAAAAACTAAATACATTGGTATAGCAGCAGAAGAAGCAGGAGGCAAGAAACGCCTGCACCACCAAGAACATTCTGGCATCCATTTCTGGTACTTGGGAGAAGCTCATGCATCATGGCTGGATTCCCATTTCCATGCACCTACCATCAGTGCCACAGGCTCTGGACTTTTCTTCCCCAAGCACCTCAATTTGGCTCTGAATATCAGACTTCAGAGCCTGGGCACTTGCACCAGCTCCTGCAAATAAGGTGCAAGAGAACACGCAGCCTTAACAAGCACATTGCAAGATTGATGCTATTAAAAGCACGGTAATGTTTTGGGGCTTGCTCTTGTTAATGCAAAGAGATGTGTCGTACTGCTGCACACTGCTAGAAATCCATTTTGGAACTACATTAATCTGATCTTCTCCTTGAGTAAATAAAAACAAAGTCAATGACACACACAGGTGCTTTGAGCCTCTACCAACCAGCTCTGATATGTTGTGAGGGGTTTTGCTGCTTTGGAATTTCATGGAGTTCTGGGGGTTTTTTCTACAAAACACTATAAAACTAGAAGACTTGTTAAAATTAGTAGGAAAATAATTACAATTTTTAAAAGTATGTGTGGACTGGTTTGGATATTTAGGCAGGCATTCAAATACATTTGCTTACAGGCATTTCCAACTAAATAAAGAGTTAGGAAAGTATGACAAGGCACAAAAGATTATTTCTAATCTATATCTATCTATATATGCATAGAGCATTCAGTTTGCAGAAATGCTGTGTGAATAAATGCTTTGCACATTGTTGTCCAGACTGGCGCAGCACTGTATCTTCATGACCCACCAGTTATTTGGATGTTATTTGGATGTATTAAAAAAAGGGATATGCAGCAACTGCACACAGCTTTAAACAAGTTAAGTGCTGCTTGGAAATTCCTTTCAAACAAGACAGACACCTTCATATTCTCAGTGTTTTCCAAATTCATTGAAATCCAGCTGGGATGGGGCTTGAAGAAACCTAGTGGAAGTTGTGCCTGTCCATGGCAGGGGGTTGGAACGAGATGTTTCTTAAGGTTTCTTCCAACTCAAACCATTCCATAATTTCTAGAATCATCCTGGACACAACAAAGCACTTCACAAGTATGAAACAAGGACACAAAACTTCTTCTGAAAGAAACTAAACAAAGGCCTGAAAACATTCAGGAACCCCAAAAGCTCCTAACATAGCTTTTTACCATTTAAAATGTTCCCACCATTTCCCTGCTGGTCTAGAAGTAATCTGACCTACCAACACTTATCAAGACACTGTACCCCCCACTATCTACTGAACCCAAAAAGCTGCACTTTTACCTTTACACCTGTCCTTTGAAGAAAAGGGTCAACAGGAAAAGGGGTGGAGGATACTAAAATAATTGGCCATGTGGCTCTCAAATTTGTGTAAACTTTCAATTATTACAAAATCACTGGCATATTTGAAATCAAAGGAGAAAAAACATCAGTGGAAGTTTTCTGGTCTTTATTTTGGATATAAACCACCACTGAGTTTATCCTTTGTCTCTCCTATTTTGTCCCCATTATGAGAGGAATGATCACCTTTACTACTGAAGAGCTGACATCACCACAAATACCTAAAGCAGAAGGGAAATATTTTCAAGGCTATGGCCTGACCAAATGTGTCTCAAGCAAATTCATTGATTCCTCCACTAGTTTCAAAAGTATAGACAGCTTGTGTTGCATTTTAGCCCACAGCATTTCACAGGGAAATGATTTTTTTAAAAAATCTTTACAATGTGACGACACACATGACGTGGGTTGTACATGAATGATACTGGTACCGTGACAATGTGGAAGCTGCATACTGCAAGTTGGAGACTCCAATGGTAAAGAGAGCAGGCTGACACCTCACAGCAGCACTAGGCCTCTAGATGAAGGCTGCCAAAATTCACGGACAAAAAGCAAGCTGCCTCTTCCCCAGGGCTTCCAAGGGAAACAACAGCAAGATCCCACAGCTCAAAAGCAATGGGGCTGCCTGCAGTGCTTTTGTGCAGTTCTCCCCACGAAGGAGACAGCACTGCTGCCAGACAGAAAAGGCACAGCACATTTCCCAGAGAATATCCGCTTTAGGAACTGTCTCCTCCTCACACAGGAATGCTCCAGGGACTGTCCAAAGGAGTCGAAAATGGACAGGCAATTCCCCAACAGACACTGCAGTCATTCCAAATACAGAATATAGCATACAGACCAAGTATGCATAGCAAATCAAGGCTGAGCACCTCTTTGGGGGAATTCTGCACTAATTTAGGAATGGCACATAAGTAATGCACACCTTTGCACAGACCTTTTCTGTAACACAGGGGTGTGCACATTCAGCAAAGGCAGTGTGAGCTGCACCTGCCAATAACCATCAATGCACAGAGATATCAGGGCCAGCACAGGCTGCTCACAACAGCAAAACCTATACCACAGAGGAGGCAGGAGGAGAGGCAAGAACTAGATAGGCCCACAAATTTGGCAGGAAAGCTACAGGGTTGCATTTAGCATTCCCAGAATTTTGTAGAAGTTTAGCCCTTTGACCCTAGCAGACTCTGCTGATGCACAGTATCCATCTATCTCCTGGTGCCAGTGGGCTTGACCAAAATCTCCAATATAAATGCTCTTTGAGTCCCCATTGATGTGTAATTTGCATTTTCAGGTTGGACATGTATCTATATAACATACACATTACGCAAATGGACTGTTCCTATGTACACTTCAATAAAAAGAATTGAATGCAACCAATTTCGTGAAGCAAATGAGATAAAATAACAGCAGTCCTGGGCCATGTGCTTGGCAAGCATCTCAGGCTTTGGAAGCAAAGCACTAATATTGGGTGCAAAAACCAAACATGTCATTTGTGGGTCACCTGAAAATAATTTCTGGACTGGACAGCAGCTTTAAATTCACTATATCCCCCACATCAATTTGTGTTGATTTCACTTGCATAAACTCAAGGGGCAGAAAATAAATATTTTTCTGCTACTTATTCTGATTCACTTATCTGCAGCATACAAATATTAAAACTAGCTTCAACAATAAACAGCCAAAGGCTATTTCTTGGCAGAACATGGTTTGCATTCACATTTGCTACCAAGGTCAGCAGAATCCCTCATTTCCACTGCTTTTAAGATAGGAGGAAAGTTTTCTCAGATGTCATGTGCAGGAAGTGACTCAGATCATGGGCCCTCATCCAGAAATGTGACACCACTGATAGCATAGGCAATTTTGAGAGACACCTCCTCCTCTATGGGTTGAGATTGTATCACAGATAGGATTGGAGAAGATCGAAAGCCCTGGTAGTCCATCATCCTGAGCTGATCTGAATGTAAGTCAAGAACAGTTAGCCCAGGGGAATATCTGACTTTCACGCTAACACCAACTTCAGGGAAGGCACCTCATGTTGTCTGTTAACTTTGCATGTTGACAGATACTTTTCTGCCTCTCTACAAATAAATTTCTCTTATCTCTATAGTTTTAAAATAGAACCTTCACAGTGATTTTCCCTGATCAATTATTCAAGATACAGAAAAAAACTTGCATAATATGAATGACCAAGAAAGTACATTTTTTAAATGCTCTACACAACTTTTAGGACCCAGAGCACACATATCTAATTGAGCATCAGCATCCAGCCATGCTGCAATGCTACATCAGCCTCTCACTTTAACATCCTTTTTGCATAATTCCAAGATAACACTTGGGTGCAATTACTGGAGTTTGTCCTAGCATGCTACCAATTGCATACAGATCATCATTTCTTCCCCAAGTCAATAAAAGAATTACCCAGGAGGCTGATGTTAGCCTCAAATAAGTGCATCCCAAGAGCCATCTGTAAAAATAAGAGGAAGAAGATACTGTGGCAGGATCCTGACCCATTCCAGGCTCTGAGATGGCTGGCCTTAAACTACCTCCTTACAATGAGCTGCCCACCATGATTTCTTTTGAATGAAAAAACAGCTTAATTTTTAAAAAAGACACAAAGCAATCAGCAAAGACAAACCAGAAACAAGATGCATATGCAACCCTTGACCCCTGCAACCCTGTAGCTGGGTCTGTGCTTCCTTCCTTGGCTTTGGCTGGGTATAAGTGACCTGCAGAGCAGACGGTTGTGGCAGCAGCCCTTGTTAGAGGGTAGAAATGAGCTGAGACACAGACTTCTTGTTTATCACAGCATGAAAAGAGTCCTGGTTTATTCCTCCTCACAGCTCAGCCATCCTGACTCCAACCATTCACTGACTCTGGCTGCAGCAGCTCCTACTGCAGGTTTCCCTTGCAGCCTCTGACTGCTGGGGATTTCCTGCTGAACTCTGACTGCAGGGATTGGTTTGCAGCCTCTGACTGCAGCTTTTACCCAGCCAGACTGTGACTGCAGGTTCCCACAACAGGCTCTGACTGCAGACCCACACTGACCTCACAGCAGGGATTCTCTCCCCTCAGAATCCTCCTTCTTCATGATCCTCTCATGCCCTCTTCCTCTTTCCTTCATAATCCTCTCTCACCCACTAACCCACTCCCTTTTATCACACTTTTCTTTACTGGATATAGCTGTGACTCCATAGGGACAAGGCTGTATTTGGTAATTACCAAAGCTGTTACTTATCAGGGCCAAGGTCACCTGTATTCCCTTCTACAGCAGCTCAGTGTCCTCTCAGTCCTTGCAGGCTCCTCATGCCACCTCGTGGCTGTGACTGCTGTTCACCACATTCTGCTGCCTCCGAAACTTCCTCAAACACACAGGAATGGGACACAATTATGAACATAAAGAAACAAAATGGATGGAAGAGCAAATGCTGTCAGTCACCAGGAGGATCAATGCTCCAGAACAACTAAAAACTCTTTACTAACAAGCACCAGAGTTTGTAAAACAAGCTTTGGAAATAAAACACTCTGGCACTTACTTACTTGGCTCCCCTGGGCACTACCAGCAGTTTCACAGGAGGGGCTGTTGGTACACTGAAAAATCGGACATTTGGGGGTAATCATCACTGTTTACACAAGAATAACGTGCTCACAGAAATAAATGTTGCCCAGACAGTATTTCACAGCCCAGAATAAAGAACAAATGTCACTTGGACAGAGGCATCTGCAGCCATTCCACTACCATCCACTAAAGGCTACGCAGGGTCAGACAGGGAACAGACAGCCCAGCACTACAGATCCCAGCTGCTGCCACGTGCACAGGGAGCAGAGCAGGACCCACAGGCAGGCAGGGGAACACTGGTACAAAATAGGCCTCTAGTTACACAGAACCCTCTCTGTTAAATTGGTAACACAAGAGGGCCAGGACTAGGCTGTCACATGCCTGGCTCATGCCTTGAACTCTCACACAGCTGGCAGCACACAGTGTGCCCCAGAGACACCATCCAAGGTTTGTGTTAGCACCATGAAACCTAGGATTCAACACTGGTACACAGCACTGGAAAACTCCTTTACATGAGCCTTATCCTTCCCAGCTAACACAAGTATCCATCTTCACAGCTAACACAGGGAGTGGCATCATGTCATGTTTAATTTCTCCTTTTCAATGGAATAGCCCTTTTTTGGAAGTATTTAGAGGAAACTTCACTCAGCTTCAGAGGAGTTAGCCCCGTAACCAAAATCAAAAGCAGCTTTCAGTCTTCTTGCCCTCATTTGTCTCCTAAAGCCACCCCAAAAACCACTGGGTTTATAGGAAGAGTGCTAAACCACTCTTCTTATACCTTCTACTGCTGCACCACTTTTCCCCATAGCCTACACAGTTATCCCTGTACCCCTTCTTTGGAGATAGGGCTAAGACAATATTTACTTAGCTTTTTACTGAGTAAGAACTGTACATTTCATATATACATCTATGTACTTCATAGAGACATAAATACATTTAATATATACAAATACTCTGTAAGTATCAGCTGTATTCCAAGATACTCTAGACTGAAGCCCTTTGGAAACTCTCTAGCTAAAGTAGCAACTGTTTGGATTTATAAATTACATCATTTTACCTGTCTAGGAAAAGGACAGATGGATACTGACACGACAGGACAAGTGCTGGGAAAGCTGTGGGGAAACAGCTCCAGTTCATTTGGTCTGGACTTACCTGATTTTCAAATCTATGAAGATATACAGACTTGTGACTCTGTTCAATGTCTTAAAATATCAGCAAGGGTATAACAAAGCCAAAAATGAAGCTACAAGTTTGGCAGACTGTAAAACTTTCATGAGTTTTACAGAGTTTTTTCTCATAAAATATTATCTTGTCAAGTGAAAATATTTTGAGAAAACAGCTTTGTAGATGTCTTTGTCCTTGACTATAAATAATAAAAATGAGGCACCTGGGTGTGTCAAAATGGAGCCAAACACTCAGCCCAACCCCAGTTCTACTTCTTTCAGAGTCCCTGGTGAAATTCCACTGCCCTCTACCAATGCAGAGCATCTCTCTATATCCTGCCTTTTCACAGGCAATTTTATTAGGAAGGACTCTTGGCCAAAACAGAAACTGTGTGCTGAGTTTGTTTTAGCCTTTTACCCCCTTTATTTATTTAAAATAAGATAAATAAGAAGACGAAAAGCCAGCCACTACCCTTTTCTCTCAATGACACTAGGACCAAAGACCTTCAGGAGACAAAACCCCTGGTGACCCAAGCCCTGTTCTGGCTCCTCCAGCAGCATTGCTGCTCCCCAGCACTGCTCACCTAGAGGGCAGCTTTTTCCTCACTTCTGTCAGAGAAATCCCACTAAAGATAAGCGTGCCAAGTTGCAAGGAAGAGAAAGCTCCTGCTTGCATAATCCTTATTACTATGATGACTCACCTTAAAAATTTCTTTCAAGAGAGTAAATGAAAAAGAACAAAAATACAGCAGAGAAATTATTGTAGCATAAAACAAACTCTTCCCTGGTGGCTGCTATTTGAGAGGAACAACATGTCTGAACAAAACCGTTTCTCTCCCAGATTACAAAACATATTTTCAAGTATGACTCATATTCGGAGAGGAAAACTTGCTCTCAAAATCTCGTGCATTATGATCTGCAGCCCAACGTTCCCTCGAGGATTAAGTTTGACATTAATGCCGAAAGATACCTCTGAGGCTCATCTCTGCTAATGTTGCTGCAGTCTGAAGGAAAGCTCCTGTGACTGGTCCCAAAGTGCTGCTTTTTTAATTTCTATAGTGCCATTTGGACTCAGCACTGAAAAGGCAGCTTAAACAACCCATCTCTGGTGCAGAACCTTTTAGAAAACCTGGAATTGCAGAGTGGCAAGAAAGACCACTCGCAGTTCCTGCTGCGCAGACTCATTTTGCTCCAAGACATGGATATGCTTTCCCAATGAGACCAGCTCTTCCAGGATAAGCCATCACAGATGCACACTTAATACACATAATATAGGATACAAATAACCCTTGAATTACTTTGGCAGTGAAAACTGTTTGAAAACACAGACTTTAGAGCAAACCTATTATCATGACATTCTTAATACACAAAGTAATACTATGGCACTTCAGACATCCTATAAATTACTCCAGAAGAGATCATTACGTATTCAACTTGACCAACAGCAACAAACAGGATCTTTGTTAGCATCCCTCTTCTTTCAGTTTAAGGCAACAACATGTATTTAGTCAGCTCCAGCAAAACTAGGGCAAGACAAACGCTGAGAGCACTCAAACAGCCCAGCACACAAGCTGGCACCTCTCCAGGGCTACCATTAGTGTTCCTGCTTGCATGAACCCAGAGAGCAGCACTTCCACATGCTTTGATCTAGGCATTCTCAATTTAAATATTTGCTACCATTTAAAGTCACTTAAATGTATGATAGCCAGCATTTCTAATCAAACTCTTCTGGCCCAACAAAGTTCATGATGTTTGCTTGAACTTATACTTCCATGCAAATGTGCTGCCATCTAGAAATTTCTACCTGCTTGCTATGCTGGAAATCACAAATGTCTGCACAGAGCCTAAATCCTATCTATAGCCTTAATTCAGCAAAACACTGCACTCAATATAATAATTTATACAATTATTAAAATAATGCATAATATAAATTATGAAAATGCATATGCTATGCTTTGAGCTTGGAAAATGGTCTGTAGTTTTGTGGGGTAGCAGAGGCAGAACAAATAATGGGAAATAAATAGCTTTATAACCCTCTTAAGTTTGGTTGCAATCAGGAAAACATAAACCAGTACATTAAGGTTTGGCTTAGGAAGAATATAAATTCAGACACAATAGCTGTTTGCACTGCTGAAAAGTTGCAATTCTTTTAAATGAAGTGTAACAGCAGTAATTGTGTTTCTCTGAGTGAGCTAAGAGGCAAATGGTGCATGAATCAATAACAATGTGGCTTGTACACCATTTATCTCTTTGCATGATCCACAGGAAACCCGGTTGCATAATGGCATTATTCAATCCAACTGTAATTGTGCCTGTGAGGCACAGAATAACTGGTCTCATTAGCATTTACCCCACCTTCGAAGGGCAGACATCCACCAAAGGGGATCTGGTGGGCCATCAGCCTAAGCTTCCACTAATAATGGGATCACACTCCCTGAAATTACCAGTGCCACACAACAAGACTTAATTTTTGCTGTCAGAGAACCAATTGATATAAATATCTTCAACATTAAAGACATGTTTTGAAAGTTTTGAAACCTCTCAGCTGCTACAGTGAGCACTATCAATATATCTGCGGGCTCTAGAAATCAGACATTGAATCAGGACACTCAGACACAGGTACTTTAAACAATCATAAATTCCCTGTTTAGATGTCTGAGGAAGCTGCAGGTACAGAAGAAAGTTTGCAAACCAAGTGCTAAAACAGCATTAACCAGTGCTCACAGGAATAGCCTCTGGTGGAAGAAGCGTTCTGCTGGGGCTCAATAAGCCCACGGGACAATGATTCCCTTCCCTCATTGCTGAAGCACACATGTGCAGTGTTGAACAATTTCTGATACAACATTTCAGAATTTCCATTTAGACCACTGGGAATGGGACAGCAGTGCCACCCCTGGTGACAAGCCCAGTTTTACAATGCACATATTTTAAAGGGCTTTTTCAACCCAGACAAATGGGAAAGGCCTCTGGTCCTGACCAAGAACACAGCCCCTTCCTCTGCTAGCTGGCCAGATAACTTCTCCCCTCGAATCTAGTGCTGTCAAATATTTATCTCCTCTCAGTGTAATCTACCTTGCTCTGCAAAATTTCTGTATGAAACCACAAGAACCAATCCTCCTGACCCACTTGATGTAATAAACTGCAAATTTCTACATATCTTTTATTGATTTGGAGAACACTAAACACTAGCACACTTTGGCCCAAGGATACTAATTTATAACATTTCAAATGCTTAGACAAGATTAAAACTTACACAAAATTAATCCATATACATAGAGCACCTAGCATGTATCAGTGCACTGATGGGTATAACATTCAACAGTAACACATCAATTTGACACAAAGCCAACTGCCATCAGGGAAATTAGATCCTCTCGAAATTGAGGGGTGTGAAATGACTGTAAATAGACTGCTCTGCTTCTCACTCTTTAGGATGAAACAATGGGTGCTGAGAGCTACTGGCGTTGAAAGCACTTAGGGACCACCCCTCAAAGTAAAACAGCACTAACACCAACCTACAGAACAAGTTGACAAGACTGCTCTTTCCCCTCTCTAGTTTGTCAGAAGGATCATTCTGCTGAGAAAGGCGCAGCATTGGCGGGGGGAACATTCTTTAATTTTATCTCATGGGGCATAGGAGACTGTCATAGTTTTTAGTCTTATGTATATCCAGTAACTTACTTCTTTTAATAATTCAAAGTCCAAGATATCTAAACTGTCATACAGAGCGAGGCACATAAACAAAGACAAGATTGTTGGATTAATGGAAGCACTCTTGTGAGAAATCTGAAGTGGATTTTGTAGGCAAGAGCAACCCTCCTGGTCTCCTAATTTTGTATATTCTCAACTCAAAAATAAATACAGGGAATAACTCAGTTCCCTCAAAAGTGAAAGATTCGCCTTCCACCAAAGAACTGCAGCACCTGCCAGCAAGAACTCAAAAATTCCTGTAATCATGGAAGTCCACAACCACCTATTTATTCCTGATCACCATCAGAGGCAGGACATGAGGTTAGGCAGACTTTGTCTGAGCCACCACAATCATCCTTAAGTTATTTTTGTATTCCAAACAGAGGACATTTACATATGTAGGACTTGATATCGAGTACACAAAACACAGCATTGCTCAGGGCAAAAAGCTAATGCTGAATATAATGCTCACTCGAGCAGGTATGTGTGTTGCAGACTGTACTGTGCCAATCCCCTTGTGCTGTCAATTGTTACAGCCTATGGCTATGGAGTGTAGGCTCTGCAGTGCAAGCTCCAAAAGCAGCATGTCATTTTTTCAGGTTATCAAACACCCACTTCAGCTTACAGGTCATTTATCTGTGGGTCTAAACACACCAAGGCTCAGTTGCTCAGGGCTAAAGACCTGCAAGAAAGATAACATTTTAAATTATTTAAGGCAATACAGAGGAAGGCTTAGAAGCTCCTGACTACAAACAGCACATGCCCAATTTGATTTCAGACATGCTACATAAGGCTAATATGAAACAGAATGAAGAGAACACAGCATAAGTGCAAGATGCAAACATGAGTAGTTCCAGACACACAAAGGAGCACTCTTACCAGCAGAGGTTAGCAAAAACAAGATGTACTCGTCCAATGGAGATGTAAGAAAAAACCATTCTGACATAGGACTTCCCTTCAAACTGACTTTATTTTCACACCCAAGTTCCCACTGACAGGTCACCCAAAATCTCCTTTGAAGTGAGGGGCCAAATCTTAGCCAGAGATAGAGAAAAGTGCTTCCTTACAGACTGCTCTCTGCTTACCTATACCACATTGCTCCTCATCAGCTCATTGTGGCATGCCTAAATTTTTAAATTAATTTTTTTCTAAGCCCTCAGTGTGGGAGGATGGTATCTTGAGGATAAACAGTTTCCTTTAAGTTTTTGGGTTCCCAGTTTCCGTGTTCTTTAGCAGGAGCAGCAAGCATGCCTAGGGATTGGTGTGTTTAAAAGACACTTCCTTGTTATCAAAGTACAAGAACATCTAGAGAGTCACAGCTGAAACTGTGAAGTCCTTTCAGTCTAAAATCTTCTATAATCCACAGTTCAATTTTCTTGGGTATTACCCAAGCAGTAAGCAGTCCATAAAAAGAAAAAAAAAAAATTGGGGCAGAGGGGAGGGGCAAAGTGGACACAACACGTCTTCACCTTAGTAACAGAAGATCCCCAAGAACATGCTTAACATGAAATTTTACTTCATCAGGGAATTCCACAGCATAATTCCTCCCATTGCTGGTAACTCTGGCTCAACTACACCAAAATAAATGATACAGCAAGGCACTTGGGATATTAGCAGCTCCCCTTTTTAAACAGCTTCTGCAAACCCACATTGGACAGTGGGACGCTAAGAGCAGACTCTGGCCTACATCTGCACTGACACAATGGACTATTGCTTGTTGGGGTTTTCACAAAATTTCTCTACCTGCAGATAAAACCCGAGCAAAATCTATTTTATGTGTAGTTATGTTCAATGAACTTTAGAAAGAAAAACTGAACTTGACATAAAATGCTCAGTTACTAAAGTACAAAGCTGGTTAACCAGGCAAATAAAGGAAAAATGTTCTGCTAACAGAAAATTGAGGAAGGAGAAAATAAATTATGTCTTGCCTTTTTCAAACCTGCGCACACATTTTCATCTATTATGAATTTAACTGCAAGGTTTCCACATGAAAGCAGTGCTCATCACCTGAGCTGGATTTACCCCTTCCATGTGGCTAATGAAAAAGGTTTTGTCACATACCGTCACTGGGAAACCTGGCAAAGGGCTCCTGATTACCCATATCAGTGGAAGTGAGGGAAAACAGAGGCAGACACTGAAGTCAACTACTTAACAGAACGTAGCAAAGCACAAAAACAGTGCTTTTCTTCAGTGGAAAAAACTCCAACCTTACACCACATAATGGCATTTTGTGCTGAAGATGCTATTGCATTCTGTTTTCACGATGGGGGCATTTAATAGGTATTTAAGAGATTTTAAAAACTCAAAAGAGCTCCGTGAAAAATAGGGTAATATTGTGGTCTTCAGTATTATAATCAAATGCTGAAATTCAAGCAGCAAAAAAAGAAGCATATCGTCAGAGGTATCAGATCAAATTATTAATCTGCCTGTCTATATTGTAACAAAGCAAGAAGTAAATTAAGGTTTCACCTGCTTAATCTGTACCAAAGTGAAGAAGGTGGTGTGGGTTTTTTTCTTTTATAAATATTTAGACAGTTATTGCTAAAAAGAGGTGCTTTTAACACCAGAGGACAATTTCCCCAAAATACAGGGAAAAGCCCTACACAGAGCAGACATTTATCTATTTGGAGAGATAATCAGTGCTTTTTGCATTTTAATTCTTGTCTTCATCACCACATCTTCGTTTTTCTTTTTTTCCCCCTGCAGAAAATTTGTATGCAGAGCACAGCTGTTCAAGCTGCACAGACACAGGTATTACTGATGCCAGGAAATAATGTACAAATCTACAAGTATAATAAAATTGCCTTTCCCAAGCAGGTATTTGAATGGTAGTTTGGCTGCAATCCCAAGTTACCAAGGCCCTCTCCAAATGCCCTTTGCCATATCTACATCTGGGTTCTGTCCATTCCCCTGTGTTGAGACCCAAGCTGAATGCCTATCTTTCCACCTTCAAGTCATCCAAGAGCTCTCATCCCAAACCCTGGCAGCATTCATAAGTTTTGCAGCGTATTTAGGACTCTCTTGGTTTGAAAGACAGGTATCTTCCAAGGAAGGCAGGAACATCCCTTGGAATGGAAAGTATGAGCCCCTTGCCTCTGAATTTAAGAATTTAATTTATACCTTTGAATTTAAGGGGCTTTCAGGCAAAGACATGGGAAAAAGGAATAACAGTTCCTTCCTAGTATGTTCATGTATAACAAGGCAAACAAACACAGCAATGGCAGTAACAACAACCAGTCATTCACTCAAACATGCCACCTCCCAGCATTCTGTGAGGTAAAGGAAAAACACTCACTCATGGTGTTTATGGCTGTAATCATTCCTCTGGCATGCACCTTTCCTGAGAGAACAGAGAGCCTTCACCAAGTTAAGTGTAACAAGCTGCTCTTCGACACAGGACTCACGTTAAGGCCAGGATGGCTCCCAAAGGCTGCTACTTCTACACTTCCTTCCCATAATTTCGCAAATGCATGTCTCACACCATATGCATATTTAGAATCAGTAAAAACATTCACTCTCTTGTCCCAATATAATTTACAGGCTCTCACAAGCACATACAGCTCCAGTGTCTGAGCTGACCATGTGGGCAGCAACCTCCGCCTTCCTTTAATTCCCTTCAGTTAATGATAGTGTATCGCGTAATTCGCTTCCCTTCTACCACCCTTGAAGACCCAACAATAAACACATTTTCTCTCTCAGGCCAGGGAGTGTCTCGTAAATCTTCCCTAGCCTGGGTCTGGAGATCTATCACTTGAATGCAGTCACAGGTTTCTTCCTGGCCCCCCCTCTTCAGGGCCGTTCAGACAGGCGGCTGGGTTAAACCCTTCCCCACTTTTCAATTCTAAATCCTCCTGTTCCTCCAACAAGATTCATACTGTAATAACCAAGCACTGGTCATCCACTTCAAAGCCCTTTCCATTAACAAAGCTTTAACTTGATGTGAAACTTTAACAATCAGATATCCTTCTATTGTCAGGTTTTGGGCCTCAGTTACCATCAAAGCTGTGACTGCACCATTCTGCAGACAATGAGGCCAGCCTCTAGCCACTGGGTCTAATAGCTTAGAAAAATAAGCAACAGGTCACCGTATTCCCCCATGTTCTTGTATCAAAACTCCTTTAGAATAGCCCTGTTTAACACCCATGTATAGCTCAAACTCCTTTTCTGAGTCTGGAAGAGCTAAGACCACTACATTAGGACTGTCTTGGGTTAAAAGGTCATATAAAGGTCTGGCTAGAACAGGAAAATCCTCAATACATGCTCTGCAGTACCCCACAAACCCTAAAAATTGCTGTAACTCCTTTTTGTCTGGGGTAATGGCGCTTGTAAAATTCCTTGTATTCTTTCTGGATAAACTTCCAGTCAAAAAGTGTCCCAAATATTTAACCTTTTTCTCTACCAACTGCACTTCCCTCTCAGACATTCTAAGTCTCTTTTTAGCAAGAAAATTAAGCAGCTTCACAGTAGCCTCTTCAACCACTTTTTCCTGTTCCTCTGACAAAAGCAAATCATCCACATACTGCTACAACCTAACTCCCAATAGTAGAGTCAACTACCTTAATATTTTCTGCAAGCCTTGCCCAAACAAAACCTGTATATCCTTGCGGGACGACTGTCCATATCAATTGTTTCACCATCTTCCCTCCTTCCTCCTGTTCCCACTCAAAGGCAAAATACTGTTTACTGTCCTCAGTAATTGGATACCCCCAGAAAGTATCCTTCAAATCCAGTGATGAATAATATTGATGTGAAGAAGGGATCTGATTCAGGATGGCACAGGGATCCGGAACCGTGGAATGCCTTGGTTTGACAATTTCATTTATTATTCTCAAGTCCCGCACCATTCTGTAGGTTCCATCTGCTTTCTTAACTGGCAGGATAGGAGTGTTATAGGGAGACATGCACAGCTCCAAAAGACCTGCCTTTAGCAGGGACTCAAAGATGGGCTGTAACCCCTTCCTTCCCTCCCTTGAAATAGGCTATTGCTTTTTAGACACCACTTGTCCTGGTTGCTTCAAAGTGATTTGGAGAGGCTCTCTATCTAATTTTCCATATTTCCTTGGTGTTGCCCACACTTCTGGGTTTATTTCAGCATAAGCCTTTTAAGACATTTGACAGAAAGTTATCACGGTGTTAGACTCTGTATCATTTTTCACAATGCTAGTTTCCATTCCCACTTTAGCCATCAAATCTCTTCCCAGTAAATTACAATCAGAACTGGGAACAAACAGGAATTCATGACTTTCAAACCTATCCCCCACATCTACTAATAGCAGCCGAATAAAACACATCCACTCATCCTTTCCACTCACCCCTCAAATAATCAAAGACCTTTTTGACAATTTTCCTCCCTTAGGGACAAAATTCAAAGTGGATTGAGAAGCCCCTGTGTCTACCAAGAAACACACCTCCTCTCAATCCAGACACACCTTAAGGGTTGTCAAGGGCTCCAGAGTGGTGGGTCTCTGGTGTAATGGGAGCCCTTGACACCCCTGACAATCCATCTCCATTATCCTCTGGACTTCCTCCTTCTGAGGATCCAGCTGTGTCTGCAGACAGTCTCACTTCCAGGGTCCCTCTGCCCTGCAGATGGCACACTGATTCCTTCCCAGCTGCTGTTGGAGTAGGCTTTCCCCTGCTGAGGAGGGAATTACTCTGCCACATCCTTGTGGCCTAGCCTGTCCCCTCTATCCCAGGGGACCCCTTGGACCCTGAGGTTTATTCCTCCAGGGCTGTAAAAACTCTGCCATCACCTTTGCCTTTGCTTTTTCCTCATCCCTTCTTACATATATCTGCTGTGTTTTTCTAACCAATTCTTCCAGAGGCTTATTCTGCCACTCTTCAACTTTCTATACCCCTTTTCCTATCTCAGGCCAGGATTTAGCAACAAATAGTACCTTCAGCAATGTGTCAAAGGCTGGTCCCTCAGGAACCATCCTTTTGTTCAGCAAGGCATCTCTAATTCTCTCTAGCCAATGAAAGGGGCTTTCATGCTTTTCCTGTTGTAATGACATAGCCTTAACTGCATTGTTACTTCTGGGATCTGCCAATTTGATTGCTCTAATCAAATAAGCACAATAATCTCAGAGGCGAGCCAACTGGCCTAATTATTTGGCTCCCACTGGGGGTCCACCTGGGGGATTGTATCATCCACCATAGGTGTGTTGGGTCCAGGCCCCCCTGCTGCTTGTGGATGTTCATCCTCCCACAGCTGCCAAACTTTGCCAGAAGTTGAGGATACAGGGGAGCTGCAGCTGGCCCTGGGTCAGCTGGCAAAACTGGAGGACAAGATGGGGGAAGGTGCTGAAAAACATCCCAATCGTCACCGTTTTTCTCCTCCTCCCCTTTTTCCTCTTCTTCCTTCTTTCTCAACACATAGACCTCTCCTCTTGCTTGTCTTGCTATCGAGCCACATTCCTTTTCAATCAATCCTTTCCAATTTTCCTCTAAATACAACCACATACTTTGACACAAGCAAGGTCTATCTGTTCCATAAGGTGACCATTTAAGCCCCTTTCTTATTTTGTGTGGCCAAAGTATGATTTGCCAAACTTCTACCATTATCTCCATAGTTACCTCTGGGGAAATGCATAATCTGTTCCAAGACCTCAGCATTCTCCCCAGGTACTATGGGATCGTCACCCCTTTTGCCAGGGCCCCTTCCCAGCTTAATCTCTGCAACCCTCCATGGGTGCCCTGTTTTACCTGTGCTACCTTCCATGGGTGCTGTCCCACGTTCACTCCCCAAAGATCCCACTGTACTCACCAGTGAGATTTTCAGTGATCCCTCCCTGTGGACTCTTCACAGACATCCCTGGTCCGCCACTCATCTGTCTCCTGTCTCGGGGATGAAGATTTATGAAACAACTCAACTCAAAAAACCAAAGGTTGATAGGTGAGTAAATCGCAAACAGAATACTTCAGAAGAATCTGAAATATTCCACCATTCCCAAAATGCAAAGCTGGTGACTTCAGAAAGGTTTGAGTAAGGGTATTTGTAAGCTGGCAGGAAAATAAAACCAGATACTTAGAATAAACCCAGGCAGTTACACTTCACATCATACTTCAGTGTCTTTTTAAATAGAATTATATGCACGTTCCTGTAATGACAGGAAGTACATATTTGGAATTGAAATTAAGATGCACCTAGACCTCTTTGATTTTGTTTTTTCAAAGACAAGCTTCCTGGACATAATAACATCGTCATGAATTGGATGCCAGCCTTTCCAGCACCAGCTGCTTTTTTCTGGCTCCTTTATGAGCTGTTACCAAGAAGAGGCAATGATTACAAACTCAAAACATGAACTGATACTCATTTTGCAACTCGTGCTTTTTCTTCGTACTTCGGATTTCAAGGTGAATAAAGAATAACAGGATTTAACTGGAATAACAGCGCATTAATGTGCCTCATTAATGGCTTCACCAAGGACAACAGTGAGGTTTTCTTCAGTGCAGAAAGTCAGCAATAAACTCCCAGTGCTGTGATGGCTTTAACTGCTGCTTTATGCACTTTATGCCAGGTTCTTATCATACAGAACCAGAAGCTATCAGGCCAAACAAAACAAAATTACACAATTTAAAAGGTTTAATATTTTTTGTCAGAGAGCTTCTAAGAAGCTGTGGGCTTTGGAGGAGCTCATTTCACATTACCGGCATATTTATTGCACAAAGGTGGGATGGTTCCAAGAGACTCGTCTGTGTCGGAATCATTTCAAAACCCACAAGTTCCAGATTAGATTGAAATGGGATTTTTAGTAAGCAACTTGACTGTTTAATAACTAGAAAAACAATAACATTCAAACCTGTCATTGTCTGTTTATTTTGCGTTCCCTTGATTTCTCAGTGGCACTTGGCCACCATGAAAAGAATTTAAAAAGCTTTAAATCTTAGGTCATTGCCTGCTTCTCAAAATCTACAGCAGGCCTAGTTAGACCAGTGACACACATATAAACAAGATTAATACTGAATGCTTTCAGATAGATTTAATACCGTGCTGTGTGGGTAGAGGATGTCATAATATTTTCTTTTTACCCTAGAGCAACAAAGGCAGCTACAAACAACGTGGTGATTGGAATGAAAATGCATTTGAACTCTTTGACATTTAATCAAAGATAATAAAAGGTATAACTATAATTTCCCAGGTTTATGACAATCAAAATCCACCATATTTTAGCTAGAGTACTTGCAGAGAAAAGTCATTAAAAGCACTAGAAGTCACACATCTTCCTTCTATTTAGGATTCTGAAAACTACAAATCAAGGATGCCATATGAAAGAAAAATTATATCATGTTTTATTAAACCTAAGAGGCACTTGAAATTATATTTGGCCTTAGCATATGCATGTAATTCTATTATTTATTCACAATTACTTGCTTGTTTCTGAATCAGATTCAGATTTCTGGGCTTTAGATTTGGGGGGCGGGGGGATATTTATTTATTTTTGAATAAATTTTGAATTATATATTTATTTATTTTGTGTTTTATGTAACATGTTTAACAGTCTCTGCCCTTTACAGATTCAGAAACTTGCTGCTTTGCTCTAAGCAGCCCACTCCATGCTGTAGCTAAAATTACACTCAAATGCCATTTTTCCCCTGCTGAAGTCAATGAAACCAAGTTATTCTCTCTTTTATTTCATTCAAGTTTCAAGTTGATTCTAATAGCTTTTATGACAGCAAAGAATAATACAGAAAAACCCAAAAGAGAGAAAGTTGTCAGCACACCACGCAATATCCCATTTCCAAAGTTGTTTTTCTTTGTCCATCTGAACTAAACCCATCAGCCCTGAGCTTTAACATAGCCCAGAACATATTTATTCCTGTGCAGTGCATATGGTTGTACACTCTGTGACTCCTACTTATGCTAGAGGGAAACCACAGCATTCAAGCACTACAAGTTATTTTAGTTATTTTGCACGTTGCAATAATAAGCCTTGAAATACAATAAAACCTGTGGTTGCCACACCCACAGAAGAATAAGCTCGTTTACTCAGTATCAGCATCAGTTTAAGACAAAAGATGGTACTTTCCTACGTTGCTCTAGGAAACAAATGACAAAACCGAGGCACATTAATCTTCCATCTCCTTAACCTTCTTGCTTCTTGCTTCATTTGTTAAAATGGCCCTATCTTCTCCAACTCCTTTCCCCAAAGCTAAAGAGGAAGGAAGTAATGAAAACTAGCAGCTGTGTGTCCTCTTCCTCCTGTTTCAAGGTCTGAACCTTGCCTGGCCACCACATCCAACGCCAGTAATGCTTTTCTCCCCACTACCCACCAGACAAGGACAGAAGCTCTGTCCTCCTGACACCTCCTACTAACCACTTTCACACTGTTACTATTAGGCTCAGGGCCCCTACAACTCTTATAACTTCCCAGAAGCACTGTACAAAGCATTACTGGGAATTAAATGTGCAGCCCTCCCAGAAAACTTGGGGATAAACCAGACCAGGCAGTGAAAATGGGGAAGGGGCAGCCTTTTCTCTGGCAAGGAGAGGCTGCTGGTTTTAGACTCCCTGGGGAGCCTTCACCAAGCTCCCCACTTAGCTGGGTCAAAGATTCACCAGGACAGTCACCAACCTATCCAGCCCTTTCCTTTCCTACACCCCCCCAACCAGACTGGCAATGAGGAGCCCTCCCAGCAGCATGGGGCTGGGTGCTTATGCCCTAAAAGCTCATAACCTCCAACTCACGCTGAATGGCACTGCAAGGTTAGTCAGAGAAGGGTGAAAGACTTAACAACAAAAACATTGCCTGAAATCAAATAGAGCCATCACCGGAAAGATGCAGAAATGCTGCTTCTCTGAAATAAACATGAACTTGGCCAGAATCAAGACTATCCCAGTACAGAGTAGACAAAAATTATTTGTGACTCTGCAGTGTGGCTTACTTTAAAGATGAAAATAAGCTGATCAAATTAAGGGTGTGCCTGCGCAGGCACCGAAGAACACTGAAAAGAGATTGTCACACTGCCCCAGTATAGACAAAGCAAGCCTTGCTTGTAATTCTCATTGCTATTTTCAGGATCACAACAGCAGTGTAAAAGACCCTCCAAAATAAGAACCCAGGAGAACTTGTAGGAAATATTTCCAAGAGCTCACTTCAGTTTGACACTGCTCTGCAAGGCAACCATCACCCTGGACCACTTGCTAATGCTTCAAAGATTTTGTGGCTTCTTAGTGTACTAGTACTTTTTGGAAGGCTGTCAAATAAAGAAAACATAGGAAATGCTTGGGACTCTGGGGAAAGAGTCATGATTATATCAGCCATCTGGCACCAGGAAAATCTCAAGAGAAAAAGCTGTAGAAGTCACAACACTTACATTTTCTGTCTCAATCATTTCAAATGCTGCAAGAAGGGAGAATATATTCTCATTTTTCTAAGAAGCTTGTTGGCCTAAGTACACTCCAGTGTCCTTTTACATCTGGGGGTTCTGATCAACAGCCAACTGAACGTGAGCCAGCAGTGTGCCCTGGTGGCCAAGAAGGCAAATGACATCCTGGCCTGGATCAGGAATGGTGTGGCCAGCAGGAGCAGGGAGGTCATTCTTCCCCTGGACTCAGCACTGGTGAGGCCACACCTCGAGTGCTGTGTCCAGTTCTGGGCCTCTTAATTCAGGAAAGATGTTGAGATGCTCGAACACATCCAGAGGAGGCAACGAGGCTGGTGAGGGGCTTGGAACACAAACCCTGTGAGGAACGACTGAGGGAGCTGAGGTTGTTTAGCCTGGAGAAAAGGAGACTCAGAGGTGACCTTTTCACTCTCTACAACCTCTTGAAAGATGGTTGTAGTCAGGTGGGGGTCAGTCTCTTCTCCAAGGCAGCAACTGACAGAATGACAGGACACAGTTTTAAGATGTGCCAGGGGAGGTTTAAGTTAGACATCAGGAGAAAATTCTTCACATAAAGAGTGACTGGACACTGGAATGGTCTGCCCAGGGAAGTGGTGGAGTCACCATCCCTGTATGTGTTGAAAAAAAGACTGGATGTGGCACTCAGTGCCATGGTTTAGTTGATAAGGAGGTTTAAGGTCACAGGCTGGACTAGATGATCTTAAAGGTCTTTTCCCACCTAGTTCATTCTGTGATTCTGTGATCTTTAATTTGCACAGTTTTCAGGAAGAGGTGGAGTGAGACACAGAGCAAAGACAGCTGGGAGACACAACAGGAAGGAAGGGCATAGGCGAGTAAGAACAAGAAAGAATCAAAAGTGTTGCAGCAGCCCTCTTGGTAGAGGGCAGAAATGAGCCAAGACACAGACTTTTTGTTTATCACAGCATGAAAAGGGTCCTGGTTTATTCCTCTTCACAGCTCAGCCACCCTGACTCCAACCATTCACTGACTCTGCCTGCAGCAGCTCCTACTGCAGGTTTCCCTTGCAGCCTCTGACTGCTGGGGATTTCCTGCTGAACTCTGACTGCAGGGATTGGTTTGCAGCCTCTGACTGCAGCTTTTACTCAGCCAGACTGTGACTGCAGGTTCCCACAACAGGCTCTGAGTGCAGCTTTTACCCAGCCAGGCTGTGACTGCAGGTTCCCACAGCAGCCTCTGACTGCAGACCCACACTGACCTCACAGCAGGGATTCTCTCCCCTCAGGATCCTCCTCCTTCGTAATCCTCTCATGCCCTCTTCCTCAAGGTTCCTCCTCCTTCATAATCCTCTCTCACCAGCTAACCCACTCCCTTTTATCACACTTTTCTTTACTGGATATAGCTGTGACTCATCAGGGGTGAGGCTGTATTTGGTAATAACCAAAGCTGTTACTTATCAGGGCCAAGGTCACCTGTATTCCCTCATCCTACAAAAAGAAAAAAACAAACTGAGGGACTTGTTTGAACTCAGACCCCATCTATCAAACATCACTGCACTGCTACTCATGGCACAACTGACTTATGCGTTATTTGAGATTACAGACCTTTTCTGCATTAACAACCACAGTTTTGAAGCATTTTAGAGTTGCCTTGGGAATTTATGATGCACTCAGTAGTTTGAATCTGCAAGATGAAAGGTAGAGGACCAAAAGGGGACTTAATGTCGCAAGGCAGATCTGCTTTTCTGGGGGATAAATAGTTTCTAGTTTACAATGTCATGTTCAGACTTGCAGATAAGCCCTTTCAGAAACAAAGAAACTCTGGGCTGCCACATTTTTCATGGCCGCAGCAATGCCAAGAGTGATTCTTTTTCTCCCTGTTGTGAGCACTTTGGAATAAAGAAGCTTGCATAGAAATGTGCAAATAAATTTCACAAAAATTTGTAACATGTAACTTATTCTAACGGAAAGCTATGCTGCCTAAGAAGAGAAAGAGATTAAGTGTTCTTTACCACTATTGTTTCATTGCTAGAGTCCCATTAGTCTGCACAATGGGAAAGCACTTAGCTCAGGCACACAAGTCTGCAGCACAGTATCCAGACTTGTGTTAGAGAACGCACCGAATGAATGAATGCACCCCACCATCCATACATGTCTCCCCTCAGCAAAGTTCTGAGCTCCTGTCTAACGTAAAAACATACATCTTAGCTGAGATACCTGTCCCGGTGAGCTTCCCAGTCTAATAACTTCAAATTATGAAGCTGAAAGGAAACAAGCATGGTATTTCCATCTGATATGCTGCACACGGGGTTTTCCAGAGTTAAGTCTTGTTTGCATGAAAATCACATCTTGTAGAAAAACAGGCCAATTCGTTTCTAAAATAACCAGTGTCAGAAAATCCTCTACAGTGAAGAGCAAGTTGTCTCAAATCTTAATTATTCATCCAGGAGTTAAAAAGCCAAGTCTTATCTGTTGAACTGTTAAATACTTGTTCCCTTAGATAGAGACTATCACCAAGTCAGTTTTCAAATTCTCCTTTTTGAAAGCAAGCCCGAGCTGCTTGAGCCTTTTAAGGCAACCCTTGCCAGTTCTCTAGACAGCCCTCCAGACTCTGCTCAGCTCTGTCTGGTTTCCAGCTTCACACTGAACCAGCAGGACACAGGGTAGGCTCGAGGCCACTGGGGTGGGTGATTCACAGGGCAGCAAAGCCTTCCCATGCCTGTCCTGGATGCTGTACACGCAGCCATGGACCACACTGGCTCATCTTTCCCTCATTTCGTATTTAATCCTATTACAAGGCATGTTACATGAAATTTACCAAGCAACTGTGGTTACACTGAACTAACAATCCCATCTGCCCATTACTCATCACTCCAACTTCCCTCCCCCAGGTTAGAAGTTAACAGTGGTTATTTGTGCCATCTGAAAATGTCTATAGCTAGTATCCTACTAGGATGCTATTTCTTCCTCCAACTACTGATTCAACATCAAAATAGCATGGAGACAAAGCACAAGTTCTGTGAAAAATGCAAGGAAAACTGCTCTAAAGTTGCAGGTGAATGATGACTGTATTTAATCACGACCTCTGCAGTCCCACTGCTTAGGTGATTTTTAATGCATTTGGTATTGGATGGTTAAATTCTTAACTCTTGCTAGCCAAGGTTGTATCCCACAGAAAAGTGTACTGTATCAACATTATTAGATTTATCATCTGTCATCCGTTTTTCAAGATGTATTTTCTGCACCTGTCCAAGATGAATTCTTTCTTATCTTGTATTAATCATTCAAAACCTGTATCAGTATTTCACACCATAACCAAGATCAGGGTAGATTAAGTCAACAGCCACCTAAGGCTTTGCCTCTGTTCAGCCATGTTCATAATAGGAATGTTTAGCCTTTTGCATTTCTCCCACATTTCAGCATACACTAAACAAAATAAAACGCAAATCAATTCAAGCCAAAAGTACCTTCTCCCCCTCTCACATAATACAAACCACATTTACAAATGACTACATGCTACCTGGAATCCTCGTAGGTGGTCATACCATGAATGATAGAGGTAAGCACTGTGAAATTCAGGTGAGCAGCTCATCTGCATTAGCTTCTCCAGTACCTCAGCCCCTCCTGATGTGAGGTGATGTAGCCAGAAACCAAACACTACTCAAAGGCAGAAAATCAGCACTGAGTGGCTCATAGTAGCTTATCCATGGGCCCACAATACTGTTACAGCCACACTGGAAAGGAATTAATCACCACCTTCATGTGATGTGACCACATCACCTGGCTGTTTCCCAGATATGGTTCAGCATTAAACATGTTTCTACACACCAATGTCAAACCCCATAATTGCTATCAATAATACAAGTAGTATTCTTGGTGGCAGTTTTCTGTAACTCTTTCTGCTCCTAATAAAGCATCTAATAAACACCCTTACTATCCATTTTCCCTTGCTGTTTTGGATATTTGTGTGCTTTACGTTAGATGCAGATGTAACAATGCATTTATTTTACAGATAGATTTATCCTGTGGGCTTCAGGATATACAGCAAGATACTCCTGGCAGTTTCAAAATGCCATTAATTTTTTTCTATTTAGACACCATCTTCCTACCTGCTTGGCTAATAATCTTGTCAGCTTTTAGAATGGGCCTTCTAAGGCACCAGAAGCATAATTTTGCGTTTTATTCTACGCACATCACACAGGCAATCAAGTTACGATCATTGTATTTAACTTAGCCTCAATTTTCAATTTCATGTTTCATTTTTAACCTGCCAGGGCAAAATCTAATGTAGGTTTTGCCCTTGTAAGTAATCGGAAAAAAATTTGCAGTTCAAAGCATGCTGTAAGTTTCTTTTACTTCAAGAAGGCTCCTGCCTTGCACAAGGAAAACCATACTGGGGCTTTGGGGAAGCTAGGCAATGCAGCCCCTGCCTCCCACACAACAATCAGTCCTCCAAAGCAGCCAACTCCACAAAGAACAGTCTCCTGGATTCTTGGGCGTCCTGCCACAAGGGGAAAGAAAAAAGCCTCAGGACTGCTACTGCAAGGGTATCAGCCTCTCTGGAGTGATCCAAGTCAATGATTTATTTCTCATCAGAAATAAATCTCATTTCTCTCAAGTGTTGATGCCTTTCGTGACAGTAGCACTCACACTCCTCTCTCACATTCAAACTCTGCAGAACAGGTCAGATGGAGGGGTTTTAATGTTCCAGCCATGACAATTTTAACCTTGTGGTAAAATAGCTGCAGTAATGCAGCTATGCTCAGAAATGAGCTAGTCTAGGTCCTCCTGCCTATTTTTCCAGGTTCTTAGCACTGACATGGAGATAATTACAAATTTTCTTCTCTCTAGATCCTTTCATCTCAACTCATTTTGTTCACAACATCTTAATTTTACACTAAATGAACACTCATTTGTTTCCTGTTTCACCCGTTCTTCCAGTGCAAGTTTAACACTTCAATAAACACAGTTTATTTCTTTCCTAAGCCACAAAAATTTGCTTCCTGATAAGGGTCAGAGGCCAAAGTCACCATCCTCTTCCTTGCAATAACTTGTGACCACAGCATAAAATGCCCTCTGAAAACCAACAGTCTCTTTTGTAATAAGCAATTGCCAGATGTTGCTTACCTAAATTGCTGAAAAATCTCATACATTTAGAGATTTTCCTCAACATCAGAATACCTCCTCAGTAGCTGCCCTCAAGAACAAAAGGGAAATCACCAGGCTCATTAATTTATGTATCTTTGAGCTGCATAAAGAACTTCTCACATATATACACCTGTTGCAGCGCATCCTCACACCCAAGTGGATGTTTCCAAATAAGGAAAAGGGTTTCAGTTTCACCTCAAGACTTGAAAGGAAGAAAAACTAGAATGTTCCATGCCCTTCTTACCGCAGTTAGCTCCATGCCAAGACAAAGGCACCTATCGGTCTCCGGAGCTGTTCTTCAGAAATGTAGCTAGTTTCTACTGGGCAGCAAGCCAAAAGCCCTCCTAAAACATGAAGTACTTAAGAAGGAGCACAGAGGTGCTCAGGGCTTTTTGGGTGTCTTGGCCAGTTGTAAGGACTTCACTGGATCTGTGCACGGCTTCTGTTCTGTTTTTGTATCATTTGTTATTTTCTCATTTATTAAAACCTTTTGCTTTACAAAGCACACCTAAAGCACCATCTCACTATTATTCTAAGCCATTCTGAAAAGTGCTGGACAACCCTCAAAGTGTATTGAGCCCTTATAGAGCTAAAAACATTTGGCTCTTTGAGAATTCCAGTATACACCCACAAGAGCTCAGACAGAAGTCTGCCAGGACGAGACTCAACATCCCTGAAAACATTCAAGGTTAGGTAGGACTGGGCTGTGAGCAACCTGGTCTGGATGAAGTTTTTCCCCCGCTCATCTCAGGGGGTTGGATTAGATGCCCTTTGAAGGTCCACTCCAACCCAAACTGTTCTACAATTCTATTATTTCATTTTTATCTAGGTTAACCAAGGACAAATGGAGGATTTGCCCAGAACCATCTTCCCTTCGAAGGACACTTTCCAGACACTGTGAAAGTAACTCCTATATTGGGCACCCTGAATCATTATCTGAGATTAGACGATTTCTTTTGAAGTTATGTCTGATCTTTGATGAAAGTAAGATTTCTGTTAAATGTCAATTCAAGTTTCAAAACTGATCTGACATTTTCCAAATATAAAAAAATGTTTAGGTCTAGAAAACTGAAAACTAAGTAATTTGCCACAAAGAAATCTAACACAGTTAGGGAGTCCTGGGTGATGCTGCCTCCTCATTAGCATTTCCCTTCAGATCTCCACCATGAAGCCACCCTACAGCCAGGCAAAGGTCACTCAAGTGGCTCTGCAAAGCACAACTTCAAAGTGCCTTTATGTAAATGAGTCTTGTTCTTGACCTGCAAAAAAAGCAAAAGCAAAAATTCAACTCTGGTAAAGAATGTTGAAGTAAAAGATAAATAGGATATAGGGTCACCAGCATTTTCCCATGGGATCTGCCCCAAACAGAGAGACAGAGTGGCCCACATGTTTATTCCAACACTAACTGCTGAGATCAAAGCAGTGGACCTTAATGAGCATATTGGGGAGTTCCAATTTCACGTGTCTCACCAGATCTGTGATCCTGTGAAATTTGAAAAGAAAAATGCAGAATTCGATCTAAACAAGTGACAGACAAATGTCTCAAGATGCTATAGGGTAACTGGCAGGTTTCACCAACCCCAGAGAGAGAATAGGGACCCCCAGACATCTCTCTCCCCTCATATCACACAAAGTCTATAGGTCCTCAAAGCTGCTACAAGCTTTCTAGCTCTGTTCGAAGAGATTTATTGTCCAATAGAGACAATGTAAACTGAAAAACTGGAAAATGCTGGCTTCTTCCTTGAAGTTTGATTTACCTCACTTGCAGGAAAAGACCTGTCTAAGGCAGTCATATCTTAACACAGAAATAAAAGGTAGCCTCAGTATCACACTGACAAGGAAAAAAAAAATAGAGCTCATACCCTTGCTAAACGTATATATTCTAACAGTGACACTTCAGTATCTAATTCTGCCCCCATTCCCATTCTGAGTTTATAAATAAAACTTAACTGTATTCAGGTGACCAACATACAAATTTCAGAAAGTGAAAGCTAATGAATCCTAGAAAGAGAGAAAAACTACAAGCAGCAGCAATCTGGAAATACAACAGCATCTTATCTCAGAATTGGACATGTATAGGCCAAAAATATGTTAAAGAGCTCTGGTAAAAGTGGCATTCTGTAGATGAGAAAGGAAAACCAAGATGAGAAGAAAGAAAAAGAGATACACAGCATGTAAGGAATTATACTGTAATTTCTTTACTGCAACACACCAGAGGACCAAAGGAAGAAGATGAAGTATATATGTTGAGATGAAGGCACTTTTCTGATGTCACCAAGACTACTAAAAACCCAACAATTTCTGCAAAGATGACAGAGCCAGAACATAACAACAAAAAGTCCATATTGGTAATGTGCAGGGTGCTGCATTGTGGGGGATTTTTAAGGATAAAAAGCTGTCTTTAGGCACCGATAGCAGATTCCACTGTAAAAAAAAATATAGGGACATGCAAATAAAAAAATTCACCCAAGTGCTGAAGTTCAGCTCCTCTCCTTCCATGTTCTGATATGCCCTGAGCCATCAGAGACTGGTGATCTCGCCCCTCTCCAGGAATTCAAGGCAGATTCGACAAAAAGCATGAGCATTCTTAGTAGCTGCCACAGAGACATTAATTCTTGGGTTGATGAACTGCAAACAGGAGCAGCTGGAGATGCTGGGCCTGCTGAGCCGCCTGGCACAAGCTGCTGTGCTGTAAGAGAGCAGGGAACACCACCAGGCTGGCTCAGCAAGGCATCCCACTACCCTAATTAGAAAGCACAATAAAAATTAAACTGATTGTATGTTACATTGCCATGTGTCTCGGTTTGAGCTAAGTTAGGAGGAAATGTCCCAAAACTAACATCTCCTCTGGATAAAAGGCAGGTGTCGGCAGGCCCCCACCAGTTCAAAAGGAATTTCTTGGAGCAAAGTGGAAAAAAACTATTTCTTTAACATCTACCAGCTTTCTCGACAGCAAGAAGGTTTTAATATCTAACATGATTCATTCTTTTTCCCGTGCCTGTGAGCACTCTGCTTGTTAGAGTCCTGCTTGGCTTCTCCCAGGGTCCGGAGCAAGGATGTGGCATCTGGGGTCCCCCTCCGGGCCGCGCTGCTCCCAGCGATGGCCTGGTGTTTTGGACTGGGGCAAAGCTGAACAGATCCAGAAGAAGAAGCCACAGTCCCAGGAAAACTTCTTGCCTCAGCTAACAAACAAGAAGCTAGCTAAAAGCAAGGAATGCAACTCCTTTTCCCTGCTGCACACACAGAGCCGAGAGCTGGCAAAAACCGGAGGAGTACATGTGTTTGAACACAGACTGCCCAAAGAATTCCTCCGGCTTCCCATCACTCTCCCGGACCTACCTTAAAGTTCCAAGACCTATGTCTGGGCATAAAGCAGACAACAGGGGATACAGTATCTTAAAGTCTCCCCAAGACACCATGCGAGTCTGGAGAGGAAGATGTCTTGCATTTAAGAAAACCAGGAGCAAAGAGGAAAAATTAAGTCTTTTTTCTTTACCTTATTACTACTAAAACATTCTACCAGTTTGAATAAGTAATGCATATGTGAATCAGGCCTCATGATTTCTTATTGCATTAAGCTGCCAGTATGTTGCAGTAATAGATTCAGAGCATTCATTTATTTTGTACCAAATTTCTATATTGGCCCTGCAAGAAAATATCCATTTTTACCAGGAAGAAAGCTAGCATATTGTTCAGCATAAGAGTAAAAATTATTTTAGTCTCTTTGCATAAGCCATATTGGAACAGTCTGAATTTGTATCCCTAGAGCATATAAAAATCCCATATGGATTTCAGATCCTGATTACAGTGGTACAGACTTAAAGCCTGATCTTCACAAAGCTTTCTTCCACATGGACTCTTTGTAGTTCCAGCTGCAAGATGAAGACACTAACACTCAAACACTTAGAGAACCAAAAACCTCCAGGGAATAAAAATTTAAAAGTAGATTAAAAAAAAAAAGTAGAGGCAGTATTTCAGGTGACTGTTAACCTCCACACTACTTTTATTATCTAGAACAACACTGTGCAAACCTCTTAAGCCTAAGAGCCACTTAATGTTTTTGACAAGGGCATTAACATACGTTACTGAAGTTTCATGCTTTGCCCTCTGCTGCTGATGGTATGTGACTCATCAAGCTGAAAAACAATTTTGACCACTGCATAAAGCTGGGCATCCTTCACCATTTCAGTTAATTAGAATTTACTGAGCTGACCTCACTTTCACTGAGCACAGCTTTCAGAAATTCACATTACCTAGAAATGACAGAATGAAGCTTAAAATCTTTTTCTGTCCTCGACTCAAAAGAAAGTTTTCGGTTCTTATAAAAAAAGTAATCTGCAAGATAGAGAAAACATAAGGTAAGACAGAAACTTGTCAAGACACTCCTAGTCCCAGGGAAAGCCAAGCAGGCAAAGGCCAAATAACCAAAGACATCCTAAAAATCCCATGAAAGGGCCATTCAGGACAATTCCCTATTCACAGAGGCTGAATGAAGTGCACCTCACATTACCATTTATATGATTTCTGGAGAGGCAGCAGTTCAAACAAGGCCCCAAAGTGCCACAAACCTATAGATGTGCTCAACTTTACTGCCATGGGTAAAATGTGAAATTAATAGAACAACGTTTAGAAATAAAGTTAAGCATTCATTTCAAAATCAAGGGTCTTTACTGAAGTCGGCCCAAAATTAGGATGCGAGTGCTTCCTACTCCCAGGTGATGACTGTTGATTTCCTTAGGCTTCCTTAATGCTCTACACAAATTTCTGCAGCCTGCTTTAGACACTCATTTTGCTACCATGACATGCAATTCTTTAAGTATGTCATTTCATATACTGGGGATCTTTTCTTAGAATAAGGAAAAAAGGGTGATGTACTAAATAAATTATTTTCAAGTCTTATTTAGATTCTTAAACTGACTTCTGGATAGTCATTCCTGCAGGATACCAGCTTCCTCCACAGCTGGCAGGAGTCGATGCTCTTGCTCCTCCCCCTACCACCACTTTTGTCCCACGGTGCCCCTGTGTACTAGAGAAGGGCAGGGGCTGACATCAGTTGAACCATCTCTCAAGAACAGGAGAAACTCATCTCTATCCACCTTGCTTGGAGAGCAAATGGATTGGGCTTTAAAAACTTTATGGAAAACTTTTTATCAGTTTCACAGCTATTAAAACAAATAACTGGACTAAGCTCTTTTCCACTTCATTTAACACATCGCTGCCTCAAGTGACCTACCTGTGTACCCCAATCAATACTTGTGGAAGTCCATCACAACAAACCTCTTCAAAGCATTTACACTTCTACATCTTTATTGCACAAGACTTTTTTTTTTTACCACTTTTCTCTTTCCACCTTGCTTGAAAATAAACTAAACATTTGGCTGAAGAAGTGGAGGAGGCAGTAGAGCAGCAGTAGAAGAGAATGAAAGAGGCAGGTTCTTGATGACATAGGAGTAAGATACTCTGACTTTTTTGTTGTTGTTGACTGCTGACTTGATTGCAGTGTTTAAGTTAGCAGAGGTGTCTGTTCGGAGTCTGAGCACTAGGAAGAGGCAGAGGATTTTTAGCTGACTGCACAGCAGAAGCTTTGTATTTAATCACTGGCAGATGACAGACAACACTAGCCTCACCACAAGCCCAACGTCAGCTAAAAGCTTCAAAAGTCCAAGGAGCTGACCAACAAACAATGAGATGGGGAGACTAGGCTGGAGCTTTTAAAAGATTGCTTTGGAGATTTACTTTTGTGACAAAACAGGAGATGGGCTTTAAAGACACAATGGAGGTGGCTTAAAGAAGGATAGAGATAAGAAAGGTCAATTTATATTTTCAGCAGGTCATAGGGTTTTATTACTTCACGTTAATACTTGAAGAGAACAAGAGAAGCAGAACAGAGAGAAGGTGCCCTGGCATGCTTGGAAAGTCAGAAGAGTGACCCAATTCCTAGAGCTATTAAATGCACAGGGAGAGCAAGGGCTGCTGTCCTCATTACAGCTTCTCTACAACCTCCACGGTATGACACAAATTTGTCATCAGTGACCAGCAAAAGATACCTGGGCAAGCAGCAGCACTTGGCTGGCTGCATGCCAATGGGCACATTCCCAACCCCTAACAGAGAACAAAGGCCCCACAGAACAAGGGTGGAAACACATAGCGACTATGTGACACCTTAATAACAGGCTATGCTGCAAAGCTTCAAGAGACAAAGCAGCAACAGCGTAAAGAAAACAGAGCTGATCCTGTTCAGACCCTTTAGAAAAGAGCTGGTGGAAGACAGAGTGTGGTGCTGAGGTCTAGTGTGGACCACCAGCACTGAGCCAAAGGAGGACAGAGACCAGGGGGCACGTGCGTCCCAGAGACAGACAATGGAACAAAAGGTGACTTCCCAGTCTGGCTATTTCCAGAGAAAAACTGAAGTGTTGAAGTAGAGTGAAGTAGCATTTTCTCAGAAAGTCCCTAAATCCATGTCTAAATCTGCCACTCCACAACAAAGCTGACAGTCTGGCCCTTCACATGAGTGGTCAAAATCTATTACCCTAAATATTGACCCAGAGCCATCCTCTTAACAAGCCCCATACAAAGCAAAAGCTAAAGGATTTGCAAGACGGGTACAGCTGAATAATAGAATGCAAAGGAAAAAAATACACCAATCTAAGAGTTTGAACCTTGTAATGCCAAGGTATCATTTAACAATGATACATTTAACAATTTAACAATGAAACCGTGTATATTAAAGCTGGCATTATAACCCATAAGAAACATTTTTCTGAATCAAACAGAAGGGCTTTGTCCCTGTTATATATCTTTTGTATGCAATTAAGCCGGGCTTTCAATGACACAATATAGAAATCAGTTTTTTCAAGACTGAATGTCTTGAAAAATGCATGTGGAAGGAAGGGAAAAAAAAAAAATCCAAAGTCCTACACTCTCTACAGATATTTCCAGGCACTTGCTAAGCCTCCAATGACAACTTGGATATATGCAGGATTCCCTATCACTTTTCTCGTGTAAGAACATCAACTACAAGGCTCATATTTTTTAACTAGCAAAGAGCTCTATGCCACAGCTCCACTTGCAGCAAAGAGCAAACATTTTGTGTGCTACAACAAATCACTTTGCATAGCAAGATCGATGACTGCCAGTACACAAGTAACACAGTTCCACATCATTTCAAACACCAGCCAGAATGCCCATTTTACTCTCTGACACCATGTACAGCACTTAGAGAACATTAATATTTCCAAGCAATGGTTAGCTACCATGAGGCAAAGTAAAAATGCAAAATAAATTTGAACATTACTCAAAAATGGCAAGTACTACTTTTTTTCAGAAGACTGCTTGATGTTTTTTTCTTACCTTTTTAGTAAGCAGTTTATCACAGAATCCCTGAATGGCTCAGGTTGGAAGAGCCCACAGTGCCACCTCTCTACTCCAGCAGGGTCACCCCAGAGCACACGGCACAGGAATGTGTCCAGACAGCTCTGGAGCACCCCCAGTGAAGGAGACTCCACACCCTCTGTGAACAATCTGTTCAGGGCTTGAGCACAGCACAGGAAAAAAGTTCTTCATGTTCAGGTGGAACTTCTGGGCATCAGGGGGTTTTGGTCAGTTTGTCACTTGAGATTTTTTTCCATTCACTCAGGGAGGGTAATTTTTTTTCTGCTATGCTGTGGGGTCCCTCCCCCAGGCAAAGAGTCATCCCAAAACTGTTGTGGCATGGGTCACTCATCCACAGGGTGTAGTCTTCTAAGAATAGGCTGCTCTAGTTTGGAAGCAAGGGCCCTCTTTATCTCTGGAAGCAAGGGCTCTCTCTGTCTCTAGCTGGGTCTCCCACTAGATCATAGCTTTTTCTAGCATCCATGCACTCCAGTGTGAGCACTTTTCCCACAGGTTGCAAGTGGATCTCTGCATTCCCTGTGGACTTCATGCATTACAAGAGAAGAGTTTGTTTTATTATGTCCCTCACCACGGCTTGCAGAGGAATCTTGGCTCCAAGGCTTGAAGCACATCCTCTCTTCTCCTTTTTACCACTGACCTTGGTGCTGCCATGTTGTTTTCTCTCACATTTCCTCACTTCCTCCTCTTCTCTGACTAGAAGAAAAGCTGTTGCTTGTAGGTACAATTGTCAACAAGTTCCACTAATTCAAATATTCTTGCAAGATCTTGCAGCACAGAGAAGTTGATCTCATCTAGGTTCTGCTGGGGAATTGCTTGTCATCTTTCCACTGCTGGCCATGTGGCCCCATCACCACAGTGTGGGCAGCGCAGCCACCACGGCGCTGGGGCTATTTAATGCCTCTCTTCATGTGGGGCCACCGGTGCCACCCGTGTCCTTTCTACCCTCAGCACAGTTGGCTTGGGGTGGCCAGGCAGGCTAGGCTGACCACTGGCCACGCCAGGAATGCGGGAGCCATGGTCCATTGCTGCACACCATGCTGGGGATGGCCCCCGCGGTGGCACTTGGCCATGCCTGGAAAAAGACAGTGCATATGCCGTTTTCATTTTCTTCCTGAATATGTCATCACAGAGGCGTTACCAACCTCTCTAACTGGGCCAGCAGCTTTTCCATCTTCAGAGCCATCACAGATTGGCTCTGTCAGACATGGTGGAAGCTTCTAGCAGCTGCTCACAGAAGCTGCCCCTATCGCCACGCACACCCTGCTCCCAACCAAAATCCAGGCTGTGCCAAACCAATACAAAGGGGAAAAGAGTCAGGATGCTCAGGTTTTTCCCCTGAGGCACCCGAGCAGATGGTGAGGGGTCCTTTGTTTGGTGAGGTAGGGTGTTGAAAAGGTGCCAGTGTATCAGCCACTCCTACGAGCAGAGCTCCATTCACAGAGAAGGCAGCAGGAGACACAACCCCGCAGCAGTGCTGAATTCTTCCCCTCCGAATGCCCAGAGGGCAAGAGGGAGAGAGGAGCTGCACCCAACCCCTTCCCCTGGTATCTTCACCCCTCTACAAGAAATCCTCAGATAAGAGAAATGCAGCCAGATGCCCTCCTCCCCTGAGCTTGGTCGCTTCTTTTATCTCTCTTTAGTACCAGGTCTTTATGGTACCTTATTGACAGATGGGACAAAATTCCGTGAGAGAAAGGAACAAAAGGACGAATCCTAAACCCCAACAGTGACATACAACAAACCAGACCAAGAAAAGCAACAGACTAACTAAAGTGTCTCTTTCCATCCCTCCCACATTTGATTCCTGGAAAAATAACTTATTATGGAAAGAATTATTTCTGTTTAAGAAATAATTATTTCTTAAACAGAACCATGGTGAGACATTGTTAAAAAGATATTTATTTTCCACAGGATTCTTGAAACCTTACAGAAATACTAAATTAATTCAGGAAGAAAAGCCATAGCACTCAAATAGTCCTATCAGGAAAACATATTTAAAGAGCTGATTTTTTTTCATTTATAATTTCTTGTATTTTTGACAGCTCTTCATGAATATTATGGGTTATGGGTTGGGATTATCTTTAATTTTTTTTAGAATCATTTGTTATCCAGTTACCTTTTTACTTTTAGCACTTGAAGGCTACAGACAGACAATATACAGAAATATTTCCCATCTCAGTAGGTACAGCCATGAGCATAACACATTCCATGCTCTGGGAAACACAGAAGATTTAAAAGCCCCTGCAGTAATCCTTAGAACCTCAAACCCTGTTAAGAATGTATCACTAGCATGAAGGTGATATAGACAGCTCAAGGTTACACACCTTTTCTAGAAAACAGGAATAGAATAGACGGGACCACAGAAATCCTGTCCCAGGTCTTTTCACAGAGTACAGTAACATAAAATAGAGTAAGACTTGTTTTAAGTATAGCTGAAGAAAACAGAAGACTATCTTGAACTGATTTTTCTACTATATTCAGAAACTTGCTCGGTTTTTTTTGTCTGCTGATAAACTTGTCAAATAAGAAATACTAGGACCCAGCTGAAATATTTGACCTAAACCTGTAAATCAGCCTTCTGGATTTCAGTGGGTTTTGAGCAAACTGTATTGCATACTTTTATATCTACATATTGCCACAAGGAGCAATTAGTAACTTGTCTTAACATTGGCTCTCCATAATGCAGCGCAGACTTCTTTTACAGAGAACATTAAAATCCACTTTAATGCAGGAAATATCATAAGCAAGGAGCTAAAGACTAGTACATATTTCTTAACATGGTACTCAGTGGTACCTAGATTCCTTCCTAACACTCTGCAGAGAGATGCTACCTTATATAATATTTTTCTTCATTNCACTCAGTGGTACCCAGATTCCTTATATAATTCCTTATATAATATTTTTCTTCATTTACCCTTGCTATCATAATTAAAGACACAAAAATGCCATAGTATTCTGAAATTCCTCTCCAATGCAGTCTAGATATTGGAGAAACATCACAAACATAGAAAAAAAATGCTGTTAGGACAGAACTCAAATTTTAAGAAATACCTGTAAAATGTAGTACAGAAACTCAATGCAGTTCAATGAATCACATACTAACACCTGCTTGTAGCTGGCTGGTTTGCCAGACTGTACCCCTGATAGCCTCCAGCACAAGTTAATACAGAGTTGGCTAATTGCATCCAAGTACTCTGTATTTCTTTAAAAAAAAAAAAGAAAATCAGTATACTCATCTTAGTGAGCACTGCAAACTACATTAACTCCCCAAGGGACCCCTAAACCACATCACCCAGCAACAGATCAAGACACCTCTTGGACACCTCCCGGAATGGTGACTTCACTACTTCCCTGGGCAGCCCCTTCTAATGCCTGACAACTCAAACAGTCAAAATTGGGGGTTTTAATATCTGATCTGAATCACCCCTGTCTCAGCTTGAGGCCATTTCTTCTGCTCCTCTCACTGAAGGCACAGCAAAAGAGACAGGCCCCACCTCACTCCTCCTTCCTGTCAGGGAATTTGGAGTGATGCGGTGTCCCCTGAGCCTCCTCTTCTCCAGACTAAACTGCTCCCTCAGCCATTCATCAGACTTGTTTTCTAGACCCTTCATGAGCTTTGTTGCCCTTCACTGGACACGCTCCAGAACCTCAATGTCCTTTTAGAAGTGAGGGGCCCAGAACTGGATGCAGCATTTGAGGTGTGGCCTCACCAGTGCCCAGTACAGGGGGATGGTCACTGCCCTGGTCCTGCTGGCCACACCATTCCTGATACAGGTCAAGATGATGTCTTTAGCCTTCTTGGCCCCCTGGGCACACTGTTGGCTCATGTCCAGCTGCTGCTGACCAGCATCCCCAAGGCCCTTTCTGCCTAACAGCTCCTGAGCCACTCCTCCCCCAGTCTGGAGCTGCAGGATCTGGCACTTGGCCTTGTTGACCCTCACAGCATTGTCCTCAGCCCATCGGTGGAGTCTGCCCAGGTCTCTCTTCAGAGCCCTCCGACCCTCGAGCAGACCCAGACTCCCACCCAGCCTGGTGTTTTCTGTAAATGTACTGAGCGTGCACTCGATCCCCATGCCCAAATTATCAGTAAAGGTGCCAAACAAGATCTGCACCAAAACTGAGCCCTGGGGAACACCACTAGTGACCAGGTCTACCTCCACTTTGTTACTTCTATGATGCATGGGAGTATAACAGCACAATATTTCCTCTAACTAGGAAAATACTAGGATGAACTTGCACTGAAGTTCAAGAGGAGGGGAGGAGGGCCAACCTGACCCTCTGGGCAAATCCCTGCTCCCTCCAAGAAAGTCAAAGCAAAATGGTGCCTGTTTGTGTCACAGTTAACTGTTTTAATGTGCTAAGGCTCCTCCCAAAGCCTAATTTCCCAGGAATTTTTTCCCAGGTATCTGCCCCACCAGCAGTGGGGGGTTACTTGCAGCCCAACCATGGAAGCTTTCTCTGCCCTGACTGGCTGTCAGGCGAAGCCTCCCCAGGGAGAGGACTCCCCTTCATCACCTGTACAACCCCTAGAGTAATTTCTCACCCCATGTATAACACATGTTGAGGCATAAATGAAAATCAAATTGGTCCATCTCATCAGCTAACAAAAAAAGATGAAACACTTTGAAACAACTGGTTTCCCAAACTGCAAGGACCTCTTCTGTATACTCCTAAAAACTACTAAATCTAGTTTGACTTATCTTAGCATCTTTAACCTTGAACCACAAAGGCCCTCAAAACATTCTAAATAATGTTTTATTGCAGCAGGAAAAATTACTACTACACAATCTCCTGGTCACAGCTATAAATGAAGAAAATCTCATTATTTCTGAACATTAGCCTTTCCAAATGCATTTATAATCAGCATTAGAATAGTCTGAAAATTAAGGCATTGATAATAAAGGGTTTGAGAAATGAGAGAGAGAAATCCCACAATTTCTGGGCTTCCACACAATGCAAGTTATTTGAATAAAGCTGTATAATGGAACTGAAAGGGACAACTCCATTCATGAAGGTAGAATGAAGTATTTCATTATCAAAAAAATAATCAAATCAAGCATTATCTAATTAGGGATTACTTGTGGAAGCAGCACCGGCAAAGATTCAGATGTGTGATCCCAGTCACAACAGCAGGAGGTGTGGGAATCCCTCTGACACACGGATGGAGGACTAAAGGCAGTGGGGACTAACAGCTCTAAGAGCATCTCTTCAACATTTTCCCTGCATGTATTTGAGTTATTTCTCTAAGACTAACTAAAACTTTTTTCCCCCCTCTCCAAATCGCTCTAAACTTCATGGCAAGTTCCTACTCCTGCAGCACAACAAGGCAAAAATATTTTTAGGAAGATCACTACCCCTGCCACACTTAGAAGTTTTATGGGTTGTGTTAATAAGCCAGTTTTTTAAAAAGTAACTTGAAATGCAGGATAAAGCAAGCACTGCAGAAGTGGCTGATGACTGTCCCAGTTCTTTGGACTACCTGGTGGATAAGTGGATTTAATGACACCACCTGAGTTATAAGTTTCCATAATGGATTTTTCCAAGTGTATCTGCCCATGAAGCTTCAAATCATTTTCCAATTTTATGCTAAATAAAAAACACATACAAAAAAACTGCAGATAAATCTTTCTTGCAAATATAATTGAAAAAATGCCACCATGCAAAGATAAGTTCGTACAGAACTTTTTTTAATAAGCTATACATAAAATATTATTTGAAATATTTCAACTGAAATGTACTTTTTCCCTTTGGAGGTGTTTAAAGATCACATAGGAGTAGAAATTGAATAACTTGGCATTGCTTAGCCCCAAGAAAAGGAGATGAAAGAGGAACAAAAGGATAGACTACAAAAAAAGTTGCTGCACAAAGGCAAGGAATAATCTGTTCAGTGTCCTTGTGGATAAGGACAGAGATAACCCACTTCTACCAGTGCAAAGAAAATCTAAGTCAGGTAAGAAGTGAAACTTTTAGTAATTAAGGCCAGGGCAGTACTGGGGGATTAGGCTTCCTGAGCAAGCCTTGAAATCTCTGACATGGGAGATGCTGAAGCAGCAGAACAGGGCAAACATTTATCACAGAGGGACTCAGGAGCAGCTGATTCTGGAAAGAAGACAAAAGATGACATCTTTTTTTGCCACTAGGGATTTCTACAGTTGCCTCCAAAACCAGTAACTAGTATCACCAAGCAGCAACACCCTAAGAAAATTCCATCACACAGTACAAATGAAACCATGGAAGGGAGAAAGTTAGCCATTTAAACCTCTCTTGCAAAGTAGCAGCTACTCAAGTGGCTTATGGCAAGGGTTTTACGCCTTATCCTGTCTGTAAGAGTAGTGCAGGAAGGGTTTCACACTGCAGTTCAGATGTCTGATTAACAGCATCAGCAGATCAACACAGTTATGCTTGAGTCTGAGGCAGAGAAACACAGATTTCAGCACATGCACAGACTGAAAACCCAAGTGTTGCCTGGTTCGAAAGCAGAAGCCTCACTAAGAACCCTTGCCAGGCTGGAGAGTGGAGCTCAGCAATCTTCCTTTTAACACACCCAGCACTCACAGAATATGCTGAATTGGAAGGGACTCACAAGGATCATCAAGTCCAACTCCTGGCTCTGCACAGCACCATCCCCAAGAATCACATCATGTGATTGAGAGCACGTGTCCAAATACTTCTTCATCTCTGTCAAGCTTGGTGCCATGACCACTTCCCTGGGGAGCCTGTTCCAGTGCCCGACCACCCTCTGGGGGAAGAACCTTTTTCTGATATCTAACCTAAACCTCCCCTGACAACTTCAGGCCATTCCCTGGAGTCCAGTCACTGGTCACCACAGAGCAGAGATTGGTGCCTGTCCCTCTTCTTTCCCTCATGAGGAAGTTGTAACTGTGATGAGTCTCCCCTCAGTCTCCTCCAGCTGAACAGACCAAATGCCTTCAGCCATTCCTCACACAGCTTCCCCTCAAGGCCCTTCACCATCTTTGTTGCCCTTCTCACACAGTCTCTAATAGTTTGACGTCTTTCTTATATTGCAGTGACCAAACTGCCCCCAGCACTCATGGTGGGGCTGCACCAGTGCAGAGCAGAGTGGGACAACCCCCTCTCTGACCTGGCCAGTTATGCTGGGCCTGATGCCCCTCAGGACACAGATGTCCCACCTGGCTCCAGGGCACTGCTGTTGAGCTTTCTGTTGACCAGAAGCTTCAGGTTCCTTTCCATGGCACTGTTCTCCAGCATCTCATGCCCCAGCCTGCCTGCACATCCAGGGCTGCCCCATTCCAGGTGCAGAATCCAGCACTTTTGTTTCTTGAACTTCATATGGTTGGTGATGGCCCAGCCCTCTAATTTGTCCAGGTCTCTCTGCAGGGCCTGCCTGCCTTCCAGGGAGTCAACTCCTCCCAGTTTTCTCTGGCCAGAAAACTTAGCATCCCTTCCAGTCCCATGTCCAAATCATTTATGAAGATGTTGAAGAGCACAGGGTGGGGGATGAAGCCCTGCAGAAACCCACTAGTCACTAGCCCAATGTCACCCCAGTCACTGTCACCCTTTGTGCACAACCCAGGAGCCAGCTGCTCACCTATCACATAATGTGTTTATCCAGCTGTGAGATGGGCATTTTCTCCGGAAGGATCCTGTGGCAGACAGTATCAAAAGCTCCGCTGCAGTCATAAATAATTAAATCTGCTGGCTTCCCTTGATGAGCCTTGCTCAAGGTGGGTTATCCTGTCATAAAAGGAAATTAGGCTGCGCCAGCAGGACTTTCCCCTCACGAAGCTATGCTGGCTGTGCCCAACATTGTCTTCCAGGTGTTTTTTAACACCTCCTGGAATAATCTTCTCCATAGCTTTACCAGGCACTGAAATGAGACTGACAGGCCAGTAGCTTCTGGGGTCCTCCTTCTTGTCCTTCCTGAAAATCAGGACAACATTCACCAGCTGGGGCCTCTCTGGATTCCCAAGACTGCTCAAAAATCATTGAGAGAGGCTTTGTGATGACATCAGCAGCTCTTCGAGGATTCTTGTATGAATCCCATCAAGCCCCATAGATTTGTAGGGATTCGGCTGGAGGAGCAGATGCTGTACATTTTCAGGGCCACCTGAGAGTTGATCATTTTCACAGTCATGGTCCTCCAGCTCAGGGCACTGGGACCCCCTTGGTCAACATGCTAAGTTTTAGAGCCAAACTCGCCCAGACCTAGGGAGTCAGGACGGATTATATCCCTTCTACTGACATGCATTTTACTTCCTCATATGCAGAAAAGCACACAGCTTTCACTCGAGACAGAACATCTCATCATTAAAGCATGCGCTTCCCCTTGTCCCACCTCAAGCCAAAGCCTCTATGCTATGATGACACATTCTATGACAGCTTGTACATTACCAAACACCCTGCACATGGGTAGCTGCACAGGACTGATGTGTTTGGCACATTACTGAGTTCAACATAAGGTCAGACACAATGGTACTTCACCACTTTGTGGTGACAATGCTTTTAGAGGCAATTGAACTCCTTTTCTTCCTCACTTCTAAATACAGGGTAATAAAATCCTAACTGTAAGCCACAGGAGCGCTTAAAATTATATCAAAGTTTGCTGTGTATAACACAAACACCTCCTATCATCTGAAGAAAAACAAGAATTGGGCTCCAAATTGAGTCCCTTTTTTGTTCCTTTTTTCACAATAGTACTCAAAAAGCAGATCAAGTTTAGTAGGTGCAATGATGATTATATTAAACCACGTTTCATAGCCCTGCCTACAGACAGTATTACTATCCTTAAAATATAAGGATAGTATTTTTATTCTATTTCAATACATTATGCAAGACAAAGAAGTAGCACCTGGAATATTACCACGAGTTAGATACTTGTATCTTGTACAGAGTGATATCCTTCTGTAATAGGGCTTCCCAGTTTCACATAGTCATACAATATATCTGTATGCCTGGATCAAGAGGCAGAACTGCTTCCAAATACTATCCTCCTCCTTCTAACCACAACTGGTGAGACACCGAGTCACTGTCAACTGCTCACCATGTAAATGAGATGCAGAGGTTAAGTAGCTTATTGAACTGCAACTCCACAGATGATCTCGTTTACTTGCTCATTAATGAGAATTTAAGCACTTAATTCATACTTTTCCCCTCCTCAGTTAAATAAAAGGCTTTGGTGACAGCAAGGCTTAAATAAATATTGAGTCTGTTTCCTTACAAAGAACTGTACAGGCCATTTCACATCCTGCTCCCCTCTAAATTTGTTGTTATGGGTCTATATAATTAGGCTGTACATTATAGATTAACAATAGTAGTAGCAAGAAGCTTTACAGTAAGTAGTTCCTGTGCTTGTTCAGCAGTTTCTTTCTAAATTGTGTATCTGTACTATTTAATCTGAAGACCACAGCAAGCACCTAAAAAAAGCTAGGCATAGCTATTACATAGTTCATCTTATTTGAACAGCTTCTTGGGTTCTCAGCAAGCAAATCACACTTCTATAACATGTAGAGCTGAGCAGCAGCATACAAAACCTAAAGTGAACTACTTGATCTGCAAAGTTGTACTGATCCTGAAAAAAAACCCCAACAAGAACCTTATATTTTCACAAGCAAAGCCAGAAGTGCAGGGATCATCTCACTGGAGGTTATATTGGCAATGCAATTCACCTCAAGTGATAATGTATTTTTATCAAGAGAGTTGGAATCTAATATTTAGTGATTAAATTAAAACGTTAATTCAAAGACAAAAGCTTAATGCAACAGCTTTGCATAACACTTTTAGTCTAAAGGCTGTATTCAGTCATCTGTTGGGCTTGGACCACATTTGTAAAATAGTTCTTGTGAGATTGTTCCAGTCATTAAAACACCATTATAACAGGAGTTTACACCATTAATTCTTCTCTTAAATGTAGAATTCATTTTACTACAAGCCAATTGGAACAAATATCCCTGACACTGCTATTTAAGCTGTTAATGATTCATTATCAAATTAATTTCACAAATTATTTTCCAGCAATCTCTTCTCTTTTTTCCCTATGTGAAAAATAGCAAACACTTTGTACTGTCCAGAAGTGGTAGAACTAATTGTCACTGGTGCACTAATTAATCCACTCAAAATACTCAAGAGATCTCCTTCCTTGGGATAGGGAGAAGCTGGGTCACACACCACATCAACACAACAAACATTTAAAGTATTTCAACAAAAACTGCACAGCAAAACACCATCCTAAGTCCATGTTTAGGCACAATAAGATATTTGACTTGATCTGATTCACTGAGACAGATAAGAAAAACATTTTGATCAAATTCTTACTAAAAGAATCAGGTCAACTGAAATTATTCACAGAACAATTGTATTCTTCTGTATTTCACTGAATTGAGAAGAGATCCCCTTGTGGGTTTTAAAGTGTGAGAATTAAAAACAACATATTCTTTAATTTCTAAAAATTATCAGTAATTATATTTATCTAAATGAAACATTTTCATTTCAAGTCTCATCTCACCTACAAACTGAAAATGCCAGCACTTGGAAAGTAGAAATTTTTTTTAGTCCTTTTCATTTAATTCTTACCTTTGTCTATGGTTTGCTTCCTTCTGTTATGCCAAATTTGATATATCAGTTTATTCTCAGCATCCTGCTAATTACAAGTGCAGCATAATTTGCTTTCTGAAGTACAAACTTGAAACCAGCTGACATCCAAGACCAGCTTACTGAGGAGGGGTCAGTGATAATCAGGCAATGTCCAACTTTCTACCACCAGTGTGTTCCCTTTCAGCAGAGGAAAGAGCTTTTCCACCTGCTGCAACCCAGGAAAAGGCCCCAGGTACATCATTTCCTGACACAGCCCAAAAATGAAAAAACTTCTGACATTGCAGAAAGCTTTTCCTTGTCTGAGTTATCCCTTGGAGCCTAAGCCAAAACTTCAATAAAATGAGATGGTAAAAGAAAAAAAATTAAAAAAAATGTTATCCCACATGAGAAACAAGAGTGTTTAGTAAAATTTGAAAGTCTTGGGGAACTAAAACAGATTTCTGCCAAAACAACTCAACTCTGGCAATCAACCACCCAAACCAAAGTTCTGTTACAGAAAACAAACAAATCACACCAGAAAAAAGAAAGCCCCTCAACAACAAAATCCCAACAAATGAACAAAATAATTAAAGAAAACAGGAAAATATTGCTGTCTCCTTCTTTCAAAGAAGTTCAAAGGTAGAACACAGGCAAATCTGTGATTCCAGAAATAGATTCTCCTTCAGGGAAATTTTACAGAAACACAAGGAAGCAAGGTCGTGTGTAGTTTGTGTGTGCCTACATACACACGTGCAAAATTTACGACATTTAGCCTTTAGCAAACAATCACTCATGTGGATAATCAGGATCATAAAACCTCCCTAGTCACAGAAGTAACCAGTCATAGGTGCTTTTTTTCTCATCATCTTACTTGTTTTAGAAAAGTGTAGATTATTATTATGTCCAGTCATACTTATTTAACATCTCAAAAAATTATTTTCCCAAAAAACAAAGCGGAAATAGTTTTCTGCATGGATAATAACTATAAGGTATAGTAGTATATTTGCCAGATACAAATCCACCAAAGCCTATGTACTTTCCTACCATAATTCCCATTATAACAGAAATATTGTAAGTCAATCATCTAATACAGACCTCTGAGAAGAGAGACAGGAGCTCAGAGGATGCATTGACTGACCATAGGATGGCTCACACTGAGGCCTTCTGGCTTCACAATTACAAGGGAAAACACATTATCCCTGCAGAGACAGAAACAAAGCCATCCCAGCTCCAAGCCAGGGCTTCCAAATGAATCTGCAGCAGCAGTACCCATGTCCACAGCTCCCTCTTCGGCCTCTTGCAATGACACCACTTTCTTGAACACCTTACAAGTAAGAACCAGGAGGGTCCCCCCACACCTCCTCTGGTGTAGAAGATAATTTGTACACCAACAGCATACACAGCACCCTTTGAGACTAAATTTTAATCGTACTTGTTGGGGGTTGGGTTTTTCCTTTTTGCTTCTCTTCACTTGGGGAATTTTTTTCCCATTGAGTTGCTAGGAAGCACTGATGGCTGGGTACTTGAGACAACAGGGAGGTGGCCAAGCCTCAGGGAAGGAGGGCACCTGGTGGCACCTCTCCTGTTTTTAAAGTTTCTCTCAGAGGGGCAGAGGTGCCACAAGAGTTGGGCAGGTAGGGGATGGAGCTGAGGCAGCCATTAGCTCTCTCTTAATCTCAGCTTCAGAGGGGGACGGTTGGAGCTGCTGCTTGGGAAGGGAGTTTGATGCTGCTGCCAGAACCCAGCCCAGAGCTGTTTCTTCTGCCATGGGGTAAGCCTTTGCTTGTGGGAGCAGCCACTGAACTGGGACCTTCTTGGCACCCACCTCACTTAGAGGGACCTACCCCAATCTATTTGGCTGCCTGGGGTCTTGGGCTTGCCCCTCTCTGCCCTGCTGGGAGCTGGGCTGCCACTGTCCTGCCCCTACTGCTGCTTCAGTGCTGGTCTGAGTTCTTGCTGCACTGCAGCCCCACATCCCCAGCCTGCTGAGACATCCCACAGTTCCAGCCACAGCTCTGGAGCTCCTGATACATCTCATCTACCACCCCCAGGATTTTTGCTCATTCCTGCCAGCCCAGCTTGCTGTTTCCGTGGGTGCTGCTGCCGCACCGGGATCGGCTGCCCCAGGATTTGTGTAGCAAAGCCACTCCTCCATCCCTTCCCATCTCAGCCTGTCCACCATTCCGGTGTGCTCCCCGAGCCTGCCTCACAGCGCCCCCTGCAGGCGCGGGGGAATGGCCGCACCCGCCCTGCCCGCCGGGAGCCACCAGCGCCCCTGCTGGCTGTGCCCGGAACTGCACCCAAGGGGAAAGTGCCCGCGGCCCAGAGAAGGGGGCACTGGGTTCCTGTTCTGTCTGCTGTGCTGCCGTGGCCGTGGTTGGTTTGCCTTGTTATACACACACATACTAGTAAAGAACTGTTATTCCTTTTCCCACATCTTTGCCTGAAAGTCCCTTAAATTCAAAATTATAATAATTCAGGGATGGGCTTTACATATTTTTATTCCAAGGGAGGCTCCTACCTTCCATAGCAGACACCTGTCTTTCAAACCAAGACACTCCTTTAACTGAAATACATCCCTAAGGAGACCATATGGCATGCTCTTGGCTAATGTTCCCTCAGTACTTCTCTAAAAGAAGTGCCTATGGCTCAGGATTGAAACAAAAACATTGACAAAGTGTCTTGTCCACACAGAATTAATACTGGGGGGGGGGAAATCAAGTTTCACCTCCTGCAGTTTTGAATACTAAGTTTGGATAATAGCAAATCTTTTATCAAGCCTGCACAGTCTGAAGGAACAGACATGCTGCTGTTCTTGTTTCCCCCTGTACAATTAACCCAGATTGGCATGAGGCTGGATTGTTGCTGGCAGTGGCAGACTCTGCAGCCATCCTCTTGCCCCACAGCCTCCTCCTCTCCTCCAATATCATTGCTAGAGCTTCCTCCAGACCAAGCTGACATTTGGGGATGTCATTGGGGACCTTTTTCTACTCTGGCACCTCACAACTCCACTTTCTGTTCTCTTTTAAATCACATCTATCTCTAATTTGCCTTTTCAAGATCATTAGCAGCAAAAGTGCCAATGTATTGCATTCTGTCTAGGTTGTCTTGCCAAGGCGACACTCATTCATGTTGACTCCATTCCTGCATTATCCAGGCTTCATACATCTGCAATGTATCACCTCATTTGGAGCACATGCAGACAGTCCTTATTCTGGGCTCTGGCTTGTTGGAATACTTCCAATACATGATCTTATTTGCCTGAGTCTGACAGCAGGCCATGGTTATTTGCTCTTAGCTCATGTGGCTGCTTGACCTTTCATGTGGTGTCATACACTAAATTTTTAATTCTCATTTTTAATGCCATAATAGGTTACCACTAGGTATCATAAAAGTTAGTCTGAAGTTAACAGGGGTACAAACCTGTCCAACTGCATGCAGTTTCTGAGCCAAGCCTTTCTTAAAGAACTTAGTAACTCTCTTCTGTTTACATCAGGCAGCAGCTCCAAGGTTCTACTTTTCAGACCTTGATTAGCTATTCATTAACATGGCAAAGTCCAAGCCATTCAGCACAAAAAAATGTTCTTTTTATCTTGCATGTCAAACTGAGAAGAAATCATTCCCTGCATTGTAAAGGCTCTCTGAAAACAGCAGCACTGAATCACCATTATATCACAGCCAACAGAAGCTTTACAGGAAACATTTTTATACATGAACACAACACCGAAGGATAATGGATCTCCACAAAGTCAGCAAATTCTGCAGAGGTAAGAGATCTTTTTACCTAGACAAATAAGAGATGCCAGAACATCACTTTGGAAGAGAAAACAACAGAAACCCTCCCGACAACACAGCACAGAGACTATGGCATTGCAGGGATCCATGATGTGACACAAAATGAAAAGGCACGTTGGCTGTGCAGTGCTGCACCACAATACTATGCATGTCACAATATAGAGGACACGGTCCCTTGATGCCACATCACCAAATACCAACCTGACCCAACTGATTGCCTCCTCCTCATGAAAGACTGCACACAGCCCCAGATGAGCATTCTGCAGAACCACTGGACAAATAACATCAACAATTTTCTATAAGTGAAGTGAACGAACTTCAACATTTTTTCCTCCCATGTTCCTAGCCAACCTGAGTTCTGATAGCTATAAAGCTGCAAGCAGAGACAACTCTTCCTAGTGAATAGCTAGGAAGAAGAGAAACTCCAGAATCAAGCCATTGTTAATGTCTGATGTTAATTAGAGAGAGAGATTTTATAATGCAATATTTAACATCATTAAACAAGAGACAATGAACAGAAAACATTACTTCCCTGTTCATCCCGATACAATTTAGTTAGATGCTAGCTTAGATTGCTGTTTTTCATTTTTACTACTCTGAATTTAAATATGCTAACAAAACCCATAATCTAACCATTTTCTATACCAATTATTTAGAAAAAAAACCAAAATGCAGTGGACACATGAACTGACTTGACGAATCAGTATTCTAGAGTGATCAATAATAATTTTTTTAGGTCTTAAAAAAAACCCAAACATCAGTGGCAATCTTATTTTTTCCACTGTGCTCCCTCAAAAAAAAACTTTCACTTCTGTCATAATTCAGCATTTCCTCAAGAAAACCAGAGTTGAGAGCTTAAGTTTTCTCTCCTATGCCTGCCTTACCTTAATAACTCACTTCTCTTACCTGTCAGTGAAGGCTTAACTTACCAATTTCCTCTGAGAACTCTTACTATCACAATGTTTTATTCACTTTCTACAAAGTACAATTTTAAAATATATTTTTTTATTCACAATGTTTTAGTACTTTTGCAGCTTTGTTACATTTTCTCCCTTGTGTGATGCTGCCTTCTTCTCAACACCTCTCTCAACTCAGAAAGAGATGAAAGCTCAAGGAAAAGAAGCATTTTGTAGAGTCTAGAGTGATTGGGAATGCCTGGGAGGAAATTAAATGAGTTTCTGCAGTGATCAAAAATACCACACTAGTTGTAGTTGCCCAGTGCAAAGCAGTTGGATTTTCCCTGATGAGCATTTGCTTTGTTGCAGCCTTTTTTGCATAGTATCTCAGCATGATGAGCTGCACAGGGATCCATCTGTGGCAGCAGAAAGAGGGAGTACATGCTTAGAGAGAGCTACAGACCACTGGTTTTCTCTGGGCTTCAGCACTACTACACAGAACATTATGCAATCTGCTTAGATGAGTCCAGAAACAGGAACTTGGCAGAAAGCTGCTGAAAATCCCCAGAAGAAACAAGGTTTTCACTGTAAAATCAATGAGGCTATCACTCAAACTCAAAAACCCATATGGATTGGCCCCCAGGTATAAAAACATGAACTGTTTTCTCCATTATAAGGCTGTTCTCTCATTTTGCTTTCCCAAATCTCCCATGAAGACTGGGTCACACTGTGCTAATTGCTGTATGGAAACCTCAGCACAGAAACACAGTCCCTCTTCCAAAAAAGTCATACCCCTGATTGCCTCAATACCATAGGCAAAATGAGCAGAGGTGGCAGCACAAAGATCAACCTGCAGTGAACCCTAGTGGTTACCCACACCACCTGCATGGGGTCGGATGATTCCACAATATCATTTGGAAAAGAGTTAACACTAAAATACATCAAGTGACACCTTAATTTTAATGAAAGAAATGGCCTCTGGACGTCAGAAATCTTAGAGTGACCCTGCCATTATGTACATTTAAGTTGTTACCTAAGGTTTTGAGTTTTCAAGGATAAAAATTTCATGACTGCTATATTCTACTGTAGGCAAAAACCCTGCAAAGGCTGTGGGGAGGAATGAAAAACCACACAAAAACCTAAAGATAAAAAAAAAGCAGGAAAAGTGAGAAAACATCCCGTGCAAACATTCTTTTTCCTTCAGCAGCATTAGCAGCAGAGGATGTTGTTTTGCAGATCTCTCTTATTTTATGGAGCAGGCAACAAGATCCACTCAACAATCTTTTCCACAGTAAAAGATATCACAGCTGTCTTATTTTTTGAAGCAATGCAAAAAGAAGATGGAATGAATCTGCTGTTATGATAGCCCATGCTTGTTTCTTGAAAGAATGAAAAATCAAAAAGCAAAGGGAAAAAGGTTCTGCTTGAGGCAAGCTGCTTTCTTACATGCAGCCTTCTATCCTGAGGCTAGAAGTTACAATGCCTAGGCTTAAACCCCCTCCAAAAGCTGGACACTGTTTAGCTGCTTTGTGGTCACAAGCTCATAGCAGTGTTAAAAGAAGTCACCTGAAGGTTCTTGAAAGAAATCAAAGAAGTCCAAACGGAAAAAGAAATATCATGGAGAAAGATGAGGGGATAGGAGGAGTCAGAGGATAAAGGGCAGTAGGTACCAAGCAAGTTCTCTGCAGCTGGTTAACCTTACCAAAAAACACAACCCTCCCAGCCGCATGGGGGGAAAAAATGGGGCAGATTGCAGATTACTTAGAGGAAGAGATTTAAGAAACAGCTTAAATATTTACAGAGGACAACAGGGAGGAACACAAGTAACCTATGTCTTGACATAGGTTATGTCTTGTAATCAGTCAGATAGCACTGGTGTCATTGGTGGAGAGAACAGGAGGAAGGTTTGGGTGATTAGCCTTATCTGTGTTAAATTTAATTTGACAGAAATAACCAAAGAGAAGTGGCAGTGGCAGAAATGGATGAACTGGTGGAGGAAGACATATAAAAACCAGAGAAGTGCAAATAAATCTTCCCTGGAGGTCAGCAGAAGCTGCACCACATCCATTCCACTGTTCTCACCCTCAAGGATCTTTTCCCAACTACCCTTAGCACTCTGTCTGCAGGTCAAAGCCATTGCTGCTTTCCTCTCTTAAAGCCAGTTCCATGCCTCCTACCTGCTCCTGCCTTCTCCCACTGGGAAGGGCTGGGCAGCTCTGCCACTGAACACAGGCACCCACACTGTTTTATAACACCTGTGAGTCACAGGACTGAGTAGAAAACCTGAACTTCAGCTACAGCTTTGCACTAATATACATATAAATAAAAGTTCTGTTTCAAAACTCCATGAAGAGCTAACAGCTGCTACATGCAAGACTGACACAGTCCTATAAAAACCAACAGCAATTCCTCAGCTTAACTCTGCCGCTGTACAAATTTGGGCCTCAACCCCAAAGTATATTAAAATAATTTCTCAGCAAGATTTTGATTTTAAATTATGTCACAGCCTGTTTAGTGATATGAAATCACAGATAATACAGATATTTGCACTGAAACCATTATCTTACAACAGCAATTTCTGCATTGTAATAGATTCATTGGCCTCCCCTCAAATAATTTAATGCAATTTCAAATTGTAACAGAATTTTAATGATATTGGAACAGGCTGTCCATACACTTGCATTGAAATAGGACTGATATAATAATCACCATTCATCAAGCTACTTACACTAAGTATCCACAGACTTGCACAAGATTTTGTCACTGAACTCCAGCACCCAGTAGATTTCCAGCACTATTTTTCATTCTGGGTACCTTTTTAAAACTATATCTACTCCCTCACCATAATCCAAATAGAAATGTGGATGACTGTTAAAAACAGCAGGTATGTTTCCAATTCCAGTGCCAAGGAAATACATATTGTAATCATAGCACAGCCACTATGTTTCTTACCTGCTCATAATTTCAGCCTTTATGTCATTTAACACCATTGAGCTCCTTATTCACCCTGTTCTCTTCAAGAAATTGTCAGTATTATTTAGATGAGTTATATCAAGAAGCTAGATAAAAACACTAGATCTATGAATATGTTAGGATATAGTTAGTTTAGTAACCTGCACTGTGCACTTAGCTAAAAAAATTACATTATCAAAGAAATGCTAAGCCATAGCAGCTGCAAATGCTGACCACTGTAATACAAATATGCAACCTGCAGCTTTTTATAATAATGATGTACTAAGGGTAAATGCACTAGCCTCCAAAATGTCATCAGCAGATGGAATGAGTATTAAGGGCTGCAATTGAAACAAAATGACCAAACAAATCTTTGCTCCAAACTGCCAGCAATTAAATCCTGAAAAAGTCATGCTCATTTGCTTGAGGACTTCCCAGTTATGCAGCTACAAGTGGGGCTTGGTGGGTCCCAGTCACAGGGCTTAGATGGCTGAAAGACAGTGGGCCTGGCCAAAGCCACATTTCAGAGGGGGTGGCAAAAATAACCACCTCGAGACATCACTGCAGAGTGGCAGGGATGTTTGTTCATTTCCAAATGGCGTCAGTCAGTTGCACTGATGAGACTCTTTAAATGCACCATTAGCCCTGAAACAGAGACTATCACTTGGTTAGAATCACACATTCACAAGCACAGTTGAAGTTCAAAATAGGTAGTTTATGCCAAATAAAGGCTGCTAACTCGGTTTTCACTTTGGGGAATGATGTACAAGTGCACATCATTCATACATCAATGATGCACAAATGTGCAGGTGTACACCTCGTGGCACTGTAATGAGGACACAGAGTCCAAGAGCAAAGCCAGGCCCAATTTCCCCACACAGAGGTCCATGGTAACCAGCTTCTGCCCACAGCTTGACTTGCTCATCAACCCCTGAAATTTATCCCACAAACAACAAACCACAAGTACCTGGGGAGATCAGTTCCATAAACCCAACCTTTCCAATGTGGTTCCCAAACTATCTGCCATTTTTTTAATGGGATTAACGTGCTGCCTACCACCAGCTCCTTTTCTAGAGATACAGCAAGCTTGTTCTTCTGGCAAACCACATCTGGAAATGCCTTTGCAGCACAGGAACAAGCTCCAGCATCTGCAGAGACCCTGTAAGGTGGCACAGCTATCAAACATCAAGCGAACCAGACAGCATCAAGAAATCCTCCCTTGCCTCTCACAGCTATCAAACACCAAGGGAACCAGACAGCATCAAGAAATCCTCCTTTGCCTCTCACAGCTTGTCCCACATTAACAGCCTCCAGTATTTAATTTAGCACTGTCACCAGCTGAGCCAAGTCTCCCCCACCTGCCTGGGAAGAGAGCTGTGATTGCAGGTCCTCTATGGCAGGAATCAGGGCAAACCCCAAAATTAAAGGGGAGATCAAGGAAAGTAACTCTAGCAAATAACTTGAGCTTTGGTCAATTTCAATCAGACAAGGAAAGATAAAACAATAGGAAGAGATGTTTGCTGGTTAAGGGAAAGGGAATTTAGGGCTTTCCTGTCTACAGGTACTGCCGGTTCAGCAGTTTGGTTAAGCCGACCCAGTAGGACTCTGTGGACCACACTGATATAATTGGGGACTGTACAGTTACATCCAGCTTTTTATACCAGGAAACACGAAATTCACCTATTCACACCTAGGCAAACATTTAGAACAAAAATAAGTTCCTTTTCCTCAAGTTTCATTTTTAGACTCGTGGTTCCAATTTTATTTACAAAAGCTGTGGCCAAATTATCTAACAAACAGAAGAAGGAATTGCAATTCAGCACCCCTGAATTTTACTCACTGCCCCATCACTGCCTTACTACATGACTTCCAGCAGTCAAGATACCTAAGTGTGCTTTCTTTTAGTAATCTATGAAGTGGAGGTATTGCTCACTTAGTTTTGCTGTCACCCATTGAAATGAGTGAATATCCAAAAAAGTACTTTAGGATTCACAGACAATAAGATATACTTCAAGTGGTCTCATCTGAGTATTTAAACTGGAGCTCTACCAATTGTACTTCCCAGAGTAACAAACTATGTCCTACCTGACCATGACTAAAAGTGATATAGGTTAAAAAGCCTTAAACACTGCCAAAGAATCATGGAGGGTGGCCCGAGAAGCCAGTGACACCTGTGGTGATATGGAGCACTATCTAATGTCACACAGAACCCTCCATGTCCCATCCCTGTGGCTCTCCATGGCCATATTACTGTTTGCCTTTATTTGTACCACAGTAACAGTCAGAGCTAGATAAGAACCTGATAATTTTGGATACTGTGCCAACATATAACAAATCACTTTCTTGGTTCTATCTCAGTGAATGAAAATATTTGCAAGGGCAGAGTTGCTAGGTTACACATTTAGTTTATTTTACAGGGAGGTGCGCTGAAATCTGCATTGATCACCTCCAATCAGAAAACAGCTGCAGATTTCCAAGGAGTTTTCTGATTCTTATCTGCACATATATGCACAAATACACCCACCAAAACAGGGAAGCATGATAAAAAGGAGGGGGGAATACCATTAGACCCCTTCTCATGAAATCTTCTGCTACAACAATGTAGCAGGGTGGCACATTAGAAGTAAGGTGCTAGTACATCTCCATGGCAGTTGCTGAAGGATGTGCAGAAAAGCCAACACACCATACCCTGACAACGGCAGCTCTGCCCAAAGCACTTAGAGCTTTTTCCCAGGGCAGGAGAGGTGAGTGCCCTGCCTATCCACCAGGCACAAAGCCTGGAATACACTGCTCTTGGGGCAATGCAGGTACACTCACCCTTCTACAGGAGGGCCAGGTGTCCATCTCAACTCAATGCATGCAAGCTAACAGGAACAAAGGAAAGTTCCCTCCATCTTCCTCTAAGACCCCAAAAGGACAACAGAGCAACAGAGAAAGTTTAAGAACCAACATGAAGAAGCTGAAGCCAAATCATAAGTAAGGGAAAATCCTTGAAAACTACTATTGCAGTTAGCTAGCAGGATGAGGGAAAAAATGCTGTCCCCATCTGCAACTATCCCTTTAAGTAACCTCCATGAAAACACAGTCACTGAAGATAACAACCCAGCAAGCTGTGGTACATAACACTGTTCCAGCCCCAAAACTTTCTTGTTCAAGCTATTACAGCAGTATTACAGTGGTGTTTTTCCTTAGAAAGTTACCAATGTATCTATTCAAACATTGGACTTACTCCTACCTTTAAATACTTCATTGTACTTGTTCATCTTTCAGCAAGAAATTTGCAAGAACAACAAACACAGTTTCTCCAATGCCAATCTTTTTATTACTAACATGAGATGCTCTGAGACAGACAGCAGCAGCACATACTCAGAAGCATCTATAACACGTATCCAGGTTTTAAGGAACAATGTAAGTTTGTCTGCAAGGTTCTGACTTGTAATTCTTTATTCCTCTAAACACCCAGAGCCACAGCATCCACTTGACATTCAGTACTGCCCACTTCAAAAAGCAAAGGAAACCAATGGGTAACATCCACAAGTTCAAACCCAACAGGTCCCCAGAGCCAGGCAAAGGCTAAGCACACCAGGTTGTACACACAGCTTTTTCCGCTCCATAAGCTTGCTCCTCAAACACCCAGACTTGTTCAACACCCCAAGAATTAATCAAATTCTTGAGCATGCTCACACATAGTACAGAGGTGGCTGAGAACAAATTAATTTGGCCTGGGGTATCCAGAGAAGGAAAACCTTGCACTGTAATATGCCCTCTTTACATGTAAGGGTATAGGGTGAATCTGCCACCTAATGACCCTTCTTACTTGGTTAATGGTAGCAGATGAGGGAGCCCTGAGGTGCTATTCTTCTCAAACACAAACTCACCATCTCTCCTGCATCCCAACAGTGTCTTTTACCATGGCTTTTGCTATGCAGCAGCTACAAATCACTAAAAATCACTAGGATCTCCTTGCAGGATTTAGGGATTCTCCACACCTAAACAGCTTCTAGGACAACACAAACCTTGGTCAAACACAAAAGCATTTGAAGTATACATGCACCCTTGTAGAAAACAGTCTCAGTGAGCTAAATTTACATATTTTAAAAACTTTAAGACAACAAAAAGACCTTCTAACATACCTCTCTTGACTTCACTAGAGGGCACAGACTTGAGTCAAAGAGAAGACTTTTACCCTTGTAGCTTTGGAAGCAGAGAGAGAGATGCACTCAGGGAATCCCATAAACTGAATAACTATCCCCATTGCTGTGACTGGGATGTGATATCTTTCTCAAAACATACAGCTAACAGAGTGCTGTTCAGGAAGGACTTCCATTACTGCCGTTGAGAGACTCAGATTTATAATAAACACTGGTTAGAGGGAGCACTGATTTTGCTTCTCTCACTAAAGAGCCACTCCATAAATTTGGAATGAATCATCTCTCTACACTTTATGTACAAACAGGATCCCACATTACTACCAAGAGGAACAGTGAATATGTACAGTGGCTCACTTGGAAAAGAGTTAGAATACCAATTCAACTGGCTATATTAAGGAAATCAGTATCCAGTATACCAGCATGGCAGGTTGGGAAAAGTTTAATGAAATAAGCAGGAGCTTCTGATAAATAGATTCCTCACTGTCTCGGTCTGATTAATACCTTTCAGTTTGCACTTAGCTAGATAATCTTGCGAAGCTGTCAGGTGAACTCTTGGTGTAAGTATGCCTTGAGGTCACTTGAGCAATCCCAAATTGTACTCTTGAAATCTTATTAACCTTTTCCAGCATTCTGTGTCTAATATGTGCCAGTTTGAGGTTTCACATTCTTAGAACCAAAAATCTTTTAGGGAGTCCCTCAAGACTTCTAGATTTTTTTTTTTTTTCAAATACTGAACCCTTACTTGCTATCAATAAAATGATGGAAAGTTAGTATTATTACAATAAATTGACACCACGTAGAGCTCTAGGGGCATTGCAAGGTCACACTCTCCTATGCCAGAGAGAGATATCTCCAGGATGTTGGCTACTTCTCCTTAACCTTGCACAGCCTGTCAGTTACTCCATTTGCTTAGAAGCACTTACATATGGAAACAGCCTGTGCTCAAAAGAAAACCCAAAACCCACATATTGCACACAGTTCATCCCAATCACTTCTTCCTCCAGACAGAGGGACCCAAAAGACCAAAATAGGCTCAAGAGCAGCATTTCTATAACAAGTAAAGGAAAGCACATATCCTCTTGCTGCTGCAATAACATTTCACTGAATTTGGACCATCAGAAGATGGCAACAGCTCACCCAGTAACTCAAGAGGAGCTGCAGAGGCATGCGGGAATACTGTGAGGAAAAAGCAGTGTTCAATGGCACAGCACACAGAGCAGGCTGCAGGCACAGCAAGCTGGTTTTGGATCCAACTCCAAGGACAGCAGGAACAGCTGTTGTTAAACACTATGCATTTGCTCTTCTCTAAAGGGGGCGCTCATGAATTTTTTTTTTTTTTTGC
>WAAE01010720.1:0-26319 GCA_013400495.1 Nicator chloris
TTTGTTTTTTTAATTTTTCTTTTCTAATTATGTCTGCTTGGTAAACCTGAGTGTGGCTGCTTCTGTAGGATTGAGTCTGTAGTATTTCCTGGATAAAGTACTTATGGAGTGTGTTCCTGAGTTTCAAGTTGTGTCACCATTCACAGAACAAATAGTTAAATTTCTCAATTGTGTCTAATTTTGGGTTTTAGTTCACTTTTGCAGTTCTGCTTACTCTCATGTTATGTTCTATTCTAGTGGGTTAGTCATTGTTTTCTGTCCTTCCACCTTCCCCTTTTCCATACAGGCTTGTAAAAGAGGGAATTCTGATATAGTGCGGCTCATGATTGAAAGCGGAGCCGACTGCAACATTTTGTCCAAGCATCAGAACAGTGCCATGCATTTTGCTAAACAGTGCAATAACATACTGGTGTATGAGCAGCTCAGGAGCCACTTGGAAATGTGAGTAAACTGTACTTGGAAGTTTGTTCTGCTAATGTTTGCAGTGCTAGGCATGTCATAATTCTGGTTAAAGTCAAGGAAAATGTTGGGAAAGAAAACATATTATAAGAGCTAGCAGAATTGACATACAGTTGCTCAAAAACTGAGTAGAAGCATGGAAAGGAGGAAAAGATAATTGCTAGAAGTTAAAGATTTATTTTAACTTAAGGGTTGCTTTCACTGCAGCAATCATGAAAACTTAGAAGTGTGTAAGCACAGGACCATTGAATGTAAGCTCTTAGTAGGGCATGCCAAATAAAATACTTTGCTAGAAAGCATAGGGAAAAATCAAACAAAAGAACACCAAGCAGAAACACCATGAAAAGTCTGTACAGGCAGCTGTGGTGGTGTTGGACCTTTGAACATCAGGCGTGAGCTGAAAGTGGCAGGGATAAAACTTTCATGCCAGTAGATGAGGGAAATCATCATCATGCAGCAGAATGACTGAAGAGCAGTGCAGTGTATGTGACATGTACGGTCTTGATGTCATATGGTCATGTAAAAATATACTGAGCTAAACTGAGATAAACATACAGAGAAGGAGCAAGCTCTTCAAATATCCATTTGGAGGAAAATGAATATGGGCAGAAAATTATAACTAGCAATCTCTAAACTTGGGGAGGACTCAGGGAGGGTCTCAGGGCTTCTGCAGCTGGTGAGATTTTGCCATGAATGCATAGTTAGTGCTGGAAGAACTGTCTCAATACAGGATTTTTTTCTTGTTTCATGATGATTTAGTCCTAGTGTTTCATCTTTGGTAATCTAAGACAATCTGTGAAGTAGTTTGTAATCCAAATTTAACTCTCTTCCAGTGTATAGAAAGCCCTGGCTGTTTTCTGCCTCATATCTCTTGTGTTTCCCACCAGCTGACTTCTAAAGTCTGTCTTTACAGAAACTGCGTTGTAATGGTCAATGTGTATCAGTCAAAAAACACCTGAAGTGACAGGATAAAGGGCATGGAGTCACGTTGTTTTTAGTGCTTTCCAGTGACTGGACAAGGGCCAGTGGACACAGACTGGAACACAGGAGCTACCTCTGAGCATCAGGAAATACATTTTTCCTGTTGAGAATGATGCAGCACTGGCACAGGCTGCTGAGAGAGGTTGTCAGGTCCTTGGAAACTTTCTAAAGATATCTGGACATTGTGAGGTTTCTGTCAGCCCACTTGTCAAGTGTATCGAGGTCTCTTGTGGATGACAGAAATACACCAGAGGCTCTCAGTCTCTCCTCCCAGTTTTGTCTCGTCTCCCAAAGTGCTCAGGGTTCGCTGCACCATCCTCAGGGTCATTAATGAAGGTGTTAAACAGGACCAGACCCAGTATTGATCTCAGGCGTGAACCAGCAGTGATGGGTTTCCAGCTAGATTTTGTGCTACTGATTTTTGATGAAGTAATGTTTGGATCCAGTTTCATACCAGGAGGAAAGTATTGTGATGCCACTGTTTTTAGTGCCCTGTAAAGTTTGTCTGAGATGTTGTAGATCACTGTATTAAACTTCTTTCCTGAGCAGATGAACACTATAAAGAATGTTTTTCTCTTGTAGAATGCTAAAATGAAAATAAGTGCTAAAAGCATAAAAGCTAATAATTATTTTTCAGAAATTGGAAGCCTGTTAAAGTGAGCAGGGGCCACTGAAGTGAGTGACTGGAGTATGCTGATTCTTGCCTAGGGAAGCAAATCATGACTTATTAAGGTTTTGAAGGCAACAGCAAGCACGCAGATAGAGAAGTGATCTAGTATCTGCTGTTCAGTGTAGTGAGACTCTGTCACTCATTCGCTGTTTGATGCCTTTCCAGTTTGTTTCCTATTTGACATGTGCCACCTTCAGTTTGGGCTAATCGAAATAATGAGTTTTGGAAGATCTTGACCATGTAATTTTGCCAGTGAAGTGGCAGTTGAAATTAAATACTGATGATTGCAAAGTGATGTCTGGGGATATCACTTGCTGATGTGAACTATACAGGGAGTAACACAGCTCTTGCTAATTCAGGAAGCTTTTAGACTCTCTGCCTGAAAATACCAGTTCAGTGCTTTTTGTCACTCAGAAAAGAGGACAATATAGTAGTGAAGCTGAAAATAAAATGATTGAAAGGTCAAAATGTAAAATCAGGAAACAACAACAGAAAATAACCCAAAGCCATGAGACAGGTTCTGCAGGCCATCCTACGTAATGATTTAGTGACAGATTTGAATTGGAGGAATATTTTTGCACAGCAAAACTGAATCATGGATCTCATTGTTGCAGTATGCTGTGGTCACAAATACATGGGATTTTAGAAGGGATTAAGTAGATCTAAGGAGATATGATTTGGCTGCAGTTTCTAGTTTGGGATGGCTCTTAATCAGATTGCTGGAAAATAGGACAGTGTACCAAAAAAGGACGTCTGTTTAATTTCCCATATTTAATATGGCTTTGTCAAGCATCTGGAAAATACACTACAGGGATTTTGGGGCTTGCTTAGGCATGGCAGTTCTTGTGGTTTCTTTCCACTGAAACATTTAAGTTTAGATTCTGCAGACGATAGTCTGTTAGCAGGGTGGGGAAGTGTGCTCTGAATAATAACTGAAAAAGCCACAAAGCTGCCAGAGGCAGGACCTCTGCCGTGCTAAAACATTTAAACCCCAATTCTGACAAAACGGCTTTCTGAAGAGGATTACTGAGTAATCTGCCTGTAAAGGTGCCAGACACCAGTGAGTAATATGGTCTCTCTTTGAAGGCTGGGCTGCCACTTCCCCTGCCTCCCTAACCCCCCAAAAAACAAACAAAACCCCCACCTTGCCTATTTTAGTGGCAGAATGGCTACTTTTTCACTGTTACATTCACAGAGTTTAACTAGGAACTGCATTTTTCCAGTAGTATTGCCAGTAAAACTATATGGGGATGTACTTTTTTTTTTTTTTTTTATTTGCANTGCAGTTTCTAGTTTGGGATGGCTCTTAATCAGATTGCTGGAAAATAGGACAGTGTACCAAAAAAGGACGTCTGTTTAATTTCCCATATTTAATATGGCTTTGTCAAGCATCTGGAAAATACACTACAGGGATTTTGGGGCTTGCTTAGGCATGGCAGTTCTTGTGGTTTCTTTCCACTGAAACATTTAAGTTTAGATTCTGCAGACGATAGTCTGTTAGCAGGGTGGGGAAGTGTGCTCTGAATAATAACTGAAAAAGCCACAAAGCTGCCAGAGGCAGGACCTCTGCCGTGCTAAAACATTTAAACCCCAATTCTGACAAAACGGCTTTCTGAAGAGGATTACTGAGTAATCTGCCTGTAAAGGTGCCAGACACCAGTGAGTAACGTGGTCTCTCTTTGAAGGCTGGGCTGCCACTTCCCCTGCCTCCCTAACCCCCCAAAAAACAAACAAAACCCCCACCTTGCCTATTTTAGTGGCAGAATGGCTACTTTTTCACTGTTACATTCACAGAGTTTAACTAGGAACTGCATTTTTCCAGTAGTATTGCCAGTAAAACTATATGGGGATGTACTTTTTTTTTTTTTTTTTTTACTTGCAGGCAGATTGATAATTCAGTCAGGATGGGAAACTGGGGATGTCTGTTTAACCACCAGGTATTGATATTTCTGGGATATCTTTCTGTATATAAAGCCTTCAAAATATGTGGCTAGTTAGTTTCTTTTTTTTAATCTACTGTAGTGCCTTTGTATTAACATTTTATTTTTTTAGACCCAGTAGTTGAATTTCACAAACAGATTGCTGATAAAATATTTTATTAACAAAGTATTGGGACCTGTGGTTCATCTATGCATAAATGCTAGTGAGGAAGGCATTCACTCCTGAAAATCAGGAATCTAAAAAGGTGATCTGGAATCCTTTTTTTTTGGTGTGTGTGTGTCAGCTCTCACAAAGCCTATGTCTGGTACAGTAATTCGCAGTGTGTAGCACAGGCCTCACTTGCTTGGTCTTTCAGGCTCTCAAAAGTAGCAGAAGATACCATCAGGCATTATTTTGAAACTCGCCTTGCTTTGCTGGAGCCAGTGTTCCCAATTGCCTGTCATCGTCTGTGCGAAGGGCCAGACTTTTCTTTGGATTTTAACTACAAACCTCCACAAAATGTGCCAGAAGGTAAGGAGGGATTTGTTGTTGTGCCAGGGGCATTGTGTGTTTAAAAAAGGTAGAACAATATGTTTAAAGCATGTCTTAAATTATCTCCTATGCAAAATTATTTTTGTGTGACTTTGCAGTACATCACATTAAGAATGCTCTGATTATGGAACATAGGGAGAGCAATTATATTTTGATGTATTATGGGTAGGGTTTGTGTGGGGGTTTTTTTAAGACTTTTTTTAATGGCTGTGTACAGAGTGTCAACTTCTTTCTGTTCATGGGTTACATTAGGTTAGTGACAAACATTATAGGAAAGGAGCGGTTTACCTTTACCTTAGAATTAATGATTCAGGAAAATCTTGGCTTACTAGATTACTAGAGAAGATCTTGTAGTGGATCCTTTTGCTTCATGGACAGTAGGTCATGTGCTGAAGGCTTGGAATGTAGTCCCAGCAGTTCACAAATGCAGTCTAGAAATACTAGGAAAAGAAAGCAGCTGCAGTCAACTTTGTTTTGCCCACAAACCCTGTGAAAAAGCTGGGAATCAAATTCTGGGAATTTGATCAAAAACTGGGAATGTTTCTTTATTCTTCCGGGAATTCAGATACTATTCTCTGCTGCTTGGCTTAGCAAAGTAATTTTTGATGAGTACATCAGGGAAATACCTACTGATACTGATTTTTCTCAAAGTGATAATCAGTGTGACGATTAGAATCCACTTAAACTGAGATTGAAAGTGGGTATGTCTGCTCAGTTTTCTGGTTGTTCAGAGTTGTTGGGTAAGTCTTCTAGTTCTTGCTTACAGATATCCTATCTTAAAGAATTAAGAAACTTTTTGTAAGTTTGTGTATTAAAATGAAGCATTTGTGGGTAGTTCAAGTTGCTGTTTATTGAATTTCAGTGTGGTTCTTAAAGATCTGTAATTGACTGGGCTCAGTTGTCTGTTCTCTTGACTAGACCCAAACCACACTAAGTTCCATAACTCTCTTTGGGTAAACCTGAAGCCACAGAAGTGAACTGTGCTGAGGATTGCTGTTTCCACTTCTAGTAGCCACATAAAATTACTTCTGCTGTTGAAAGTCCTTAACTTGGTGACCAAGCCAGTTGTTTTCTGGATCCACTGGCTTGGGAAATGTGATTTTTGCTTGTTGGCTTGTTAATACATAGAGACACCATATAATGGTTTTTATTTATATGTATTTGCACCTGTCTTCAAAGGTCCAGCGTATGAAGTTCTAGATAATGGATCTCATTTGAAATTCGTGTAACTGAATTGCCTTCCCTTTCAGGATCTGGAATTCTCCTCTTTGTTTTCCATGCAAATTTCTTTGGTAAAGACGTTGTTGCTCGGCTCTGTGGACCATGCAGTGTACAAGCTGTGGTTTTAAATGACAAATTCCAGCTCCCTGTATTTTTGGTAAATCTTTTCATATAACTGATTGACTAAACTACTTCATAAAGTCTTTGTAGAGCACCCTGGGAAATCTCAGTGCCATAATTTGAATTTACAGTATTGTGATGAAGCATACTTTTTATCATCATGAGGTTTTTCTAAAATAAAACTTAATTTTCTTTGGATATGGAGAGAACTATAAAGTTTGCTTGTACTAGATTCCATAAAAATTTATGACTTAAGTGTCAGGGACATAGTGCTGGACAACCTTATTCTAGGTGGCCCAGCTTGAACAGGGGGTTGGATTAGATGCCCTAGAGAGGTCTTCTCCAGCCTCCAGCTTTCTGTGATTCTGGGACTGAGGCTTCTTCTCTAATTGACCAAGCCTGTCACATTTTTGACCCAAGTAAGTGCTTAAAAACTACCTCAAAGCTACCTCAAAGTTCTAATAATGAATTTCTGGGGTTTCTTTGTTAAATGCATCACTCTGCACAATTTTGAAGTTCTCTTGTTTTCTCAGTGGTTGCATCAAAGGTTCATACGCAATGTTCTTTCAAAAGAAAATCATAGTGAAAATGTAGTGTTCTGTTAGTCCTCTTTCAGACATAACATACCATTAACTTTGTCAATTTTCTTTTTTCCTTGTAGGATAGTCACTTTATTTATTCCTTCAGCCCTACTGCAGGCCTTAACAAGCTTTTCATACGGTTGGCAGAAGCTCCTACTGCCAAGGTACAAAATGTTCTCAAAATTAAATGTGTGTGTTCATTTGTTGTACAGTAAGTCTTCCATAGTCTGAATGCTTCTAGCTGTATGTTGCAAATGTAAAACTAAGGATTTTCCTCTGTCTCCTCATCCCAATTTCCATCAGTTACAGTTACATCCTGTGACAACTTAGGATGTTGCAGTCAGAATAATTCATACACTAGGATAAACTAATGTTCCAGCTAAACATCTTCCCATCTGTATCGCGAATTTGATGACTGAAAGAGACATGGAGTGGCCACCTTTTTTTTGTGTACAGATGTTTCTGCTTATGTGTTGGAAATATTTACTGGGGTATGCACTCTGCTTTTAAATACTGCGTTGCATTTTACAGGTGCTTTGGGAAATATTCCCCACTACATGTTGCAAGATGAATCCTGTCCTGGTAGCATTTATTTTGTCCTGGAAAGACACACCAGTAAATTTTCCAGATCTTTAGATTTAAAAGTTGCACTGAAGTTACACTCTTAAATATTTTATTGTACTTTCTTTTAATTTCTTTTTTAAGTGGGAAAAGGTGTATTCAGGTGGAAGTATATGTTCGCCTGTTTCAGATTTGGGCCTAACTTGTTCCAACACCACCTGATGCCACAGTATTCTACTGGAGTCCTTTAACAAGCCATCTGTATTTCAGTAGGGCTACTATAAACTGATTTTATTAAGGACTTTGTAATTCCTCTTTTTTCCTTTCTTAGTCAATAGCAATTGTGTGCCTTACTTTTCTTCCAAACACAGTAATCACCTGTGGCCAGCGTTAATACGGAAACGTTTGTTTGCTTTTCCAGGTAAAGCTGCTCATAGGAGCTTACAGAGTGCAGCTGCATGACCTCTGAGCATGGATATACTTCCAATTCCTCTGTTCAGAGACTGACAAAGCAGTTTGGAACTTTTTGGCACCACATTCTGAAGACCCAGTTCCCAGCTTGCTGCCACTCATGGCAGTCACAGGAAGTGTGTGTTGGAGAGCAGTTGAATACGCTGTACTGGTGGGACAGGGTTGTCAGCTTTTTTTACTTTGTACAGATGTAGATGTAAGTATTTGCACCAATACATATGAATTATGTTTTCCTGTAACTTGTGGAGTCCAGACTGCATATTTCAGCTTTTCCACAATGTGGAATGGTGCATATAAGAACTATTTAAGGTAATTACATGAAATGTCTTTTTTAAAGATCTTCATTTGTAAACTAAAGTTTTCTACTTAGTCTAATGTTTCTCTGTGAAATGCAGAACTGTCATATTATTGGAATGGGCAGAAATTACACTTGAAAATTAGTGCATTAGGTTTAACTTTTAAGTTGCTGAGGGCTGTGTTCTGGTTTAAAACTGTTCCTGTTCCTGTCTCTCAATGAGACAGCAGTTATGCTCAGAGTGATTCCCTTCAAACAAACAGAGTTCAGTCTGCAGGCATGAGCATCTGAACAGGCTCAGTTCACAGAAGGGTCACAGTCTGCTTTGGTATTAGAGAAACAACTGGTAATTTTACAGACGTCTTAACTTTTGAGGTCTTAGGTGACATCTGGAAAAACAAACACAAGCTGAAAATAGCAAACCAGAAAACTTGTAGCTACTTTCAGTGTCCAGGCAGTGCTTTTTGTAGACAACAAGATAGATAGAGAATTTCAGATGTCCTCAGCCTGACAGATGACAGAACACGTTGTCCTTTACTTCAGTAATTCAGTTCCTCAGTGCAAAAAGCTGCTATCTTTTTATTATTATATTATTATTTTATTTAAATGACCCATTTTATCAGATGACAGCAGTTTTATAGTGGTCCTGTGCTGTGAAATGTAAATGTAATACTTCTGCATGGAATGTAGAATATTTTCCTTTGTAAATTAACCAACATCTTGAAAGGTAGGAAAAACCAAACCAGATCGTGCCTTTGCTGTTCTAGTTGTCATGTGTAGTTTACATGCCACTATGTGCCTATATTATTAGCAAAACTATTGTGCATAAATTCTTGATGATTTTGACTGCTCACCATCAAAATGGTGCAGCTGTATGAAGTATCCTTTTAAGAACTGTGATTTTTTCATATAAAGTTCAATTAACCAGTTTTTAATTTTTGGTTCTTGAAGTTTAAATCTTTCATATTTAAGAGATGCCAAATGAGTAACAAAGGACACCAATTTTGTGGAATGTCACATTAAGCTATATAAAACTAGAACAGCAGCATGACATACAACTACTCATTTCTGTTTTGATTTAGAATAGTTGCTTGTGTTTTTGCACAGTATTGATGAAATCTAAACAAATCTGGGTTTTGAACAGACTTGATACCTCCACCTCTCTGGAATATGTTAGATACCTCACTTTGCTAAGTGTGAACTCCTGAGATGCATGAAAAGCACGGGCTAAGAATCAGGTATGTCACTGCTAGCACTTGGGACTTTGTGTTGCTGAAATTTTAGTCATTGTGCATAACGATGGATGACGAATAAGGAAGGGGGCCACTCGTGTTTCCTAATGCTGGAGTGCCAGGTTTCATCTATGTGGCTGCCTCTCGCAGTGACTCCAGCGCAGGACGTGTGGCAGCACAGTGTGTGGGACAAGCTCTGTACAGCACCTGCCAGTGGGAAATGCTGGAGCTGCTCCAGGCGGGGATAAAAGGTGTTTTGAACAAATGTCCAAATGATAGAGATGCTATTTAGAAACTGTTGTACAGTCTAACCTAAAAACGTCTAGTAATGCTCCAAGAGTTGATAGAGCAACTAGTTTGTCAAAGGCTGTTGATTTGGGGGATTGTTTTGCTTTTTTATCTTGAGGCACTTGGGAGAGAGGGAGGAGCTCTACAGAACATGAATGAAATGGGAATGAAATCTGTATTTCATGATGGTTTTATTAGGGATGGATATTTTGCAGCCATCTTTCTCTTTTAGATGGCAACATAAATTCAGAATCCCTACTGAAGATGCAAAGAACTGTACAAAAAGCTGTTTGAAGCTGGGTTTTGTCCGTTTTTATTGTAATGTTTTTATCCAATTGCTGAAAAAGGTTTTGGTGGACAAAGGATGAAGAGAAAGTAGCTACAATAAAAAACAATTCTTTAGGCAGTGTGGAGAAATACCTGTGAAGTACTTGCTCAGTTTCTTCTTGCTGGTACCAGCAAGGGCTGCAGCTGCAGTTCCCATGAACTGCAGTGGTAGCAAATGGTTCTGAAGGCTCAGGGTCCTTTCCTTCACTGCTCCAGCACCAGTACTGCTGTTCCTGCCTTCTTTCACAGGTGCTGAAGTTCAGTGGGTGATGCAGCTGACCATGTCACAGGTCTTCTGTGCTTTCAGCACCCATTTGCAAAAACAAGATGGGTTCTGATCAGTCTGAATCAAAGAAAGCTGTTCTAATATGGGGAAGAGACAGCAGAGCATTCCACTGCCATCTTAGCCAGCCAGGACTGCTCCAAGTGCAAGGGAGCTGTCCCAAAATGTTGTTCTGTCCCTGCTGTAAATTTGTCACCACCATATGCCTTTGCCATACAGTACTGGAAAACAGCTGGTGCAATGTCTTTCCTTAGGTTAGTCTCTTGAAGTGGTGGCTGCCGAGGATCATGGGAGCAGTGAGAACCCTGCAGGATTGCATTCCTGTAGCAGTGTATTTAGTTTTGCTGGAGTCCATAATGGAGTCTTGTTTTTTTAAGAAGGCAAGAGAATTACAAAGGCCTTGTGTTTCTAAGCTACTGCAGCATGGGCATGCCCTGCAAGCCCATCACTGAATCCTGACACTTCAAATTCCTGGTTTTCTCTGTCCCATGTAAACAAGGAAAATATTTTTCACCTTCTGAAAGCATCTTAAAATGTTTGAGTGAGGGGCAAAGACAAATTTGGAAAAAGCTACCTGAAAAAGATACCACACACTACAAATTTGAGTAGAACTGAGGCAGCAGGTAAAATTAAGCTTTAAAAGGGTCTCTCAAATCTCAGATAACTCAAGTATAACAGCCGGCAGGAAGGGACCAGGCAGAAGATGGTTCTTTTTGGTTTCAAGTCACATGTTTTTCCACAGCAAAGCCTCACTTGTCATGCGCAATAGCTACAAAGGAATCTTGTTCCAGTAATGTCTGTAATACCTCCTGTATGATCTGAAATGTAAGGAACACCTCTGATCAGTTACTGGTGGTACCCGTGCAGTGATAGTAGAGGGGTCAGGCCTTCCCATTGTCTCCCTCCTCTGCTGCGACAACCCAAACCATGTGTATGGGAACTGAAGACACTGTCACATACCCAGGGAGATGAGGGCCTGCTCCAAAACTGGATTCATTGCAACTGTGGGGGCACAGGGCCACCAGAGCTTGAGGGGACAGGATTACCCATGTGGTAACATCTCCATCTGTAGCACGCACTCCCACTTCCTGATAACAAGTCTTGTGCCCTTACTGCTGTTACTTGTACAGACTTTCCCTAGCCAAGAACAGAGATGAATTTGGGAAGAAAGCCGTGTTAGGCCTGTTACAGCAGCTGCATGTCCTACACTGACTACAACCCTCCAGTGGGGGAGAGGGGATGGTGCTGTCCTGGCCCCTCCCACCTGTAAAGCCTGTGCTGACAGAGTTTTTCTCAAAAGGCATTAGGAAGTTGGGTGAGACAACCTGTATGGAAAAGCTTGCACATTTAAAGGCTTTGGAAGTACCCGCACCTTTCTAGATCTCTCAGCTCTACTGTGTCAATAGCAGAATAGTTCTTTCTGTGAATAGCAGGGTTAAGATCCCTAAAACCACAAGTGAACCCCCAGACCAGGTCCTCTGCATCCACCTTCCCTGAAACCAGATGACTATCAGGAAGCCCCCAATGGTTCCACAGTGCAGGCAGACCAGGTAAGTACAGTACTGCCTTGCACTGTTTTTATTAGTGGTACAGTGCAACACTTCCATGCACTGAAACAATGCTACAAGACTGCCACCGTAGCACCATTACCATAAGCCTGGCTGCATCTCCTCTACGCACTTCTCTAACACAGCCAGATTAAAAGGATCTCTTAACCACCCCCACGTCCTGTTCTCCAGCTGGAAAAAACCCTGCTGCCTGGCCCCACAGCTCCTGTGCTCCAGCCTTCTGATTGCCGAATGGCTTCCATGGGACTTGTTCCCACATCTTCTTGTCTTCAAGAGCCCAGAACTGGGCACAGTGTTTCAGCTGCAGTCCCAGAAGTGCTGAACAGAGAGATTGCTCTTCTGGCTCCTGCTCAGCCATGATCTTCTAATGGAGCCCAGCATGTGGGTGGACACCTTCATCTTCACTTGTCCCTCAGGGCCCCAGATCAGCCTCCACAAAGCTGCTTCACCACCAGTCTGTGCCCAGGATCTACAGCTGCATCCACTTAGTTCAGTTCCCATTGCAGGACTTAACTGCTTGAGGTTCCTGTCAAGCCTTCAATTCATGTCCACTGCCTTGCTGATTTCAGGAAAAAGAAAATAAACATGCTGTTATGCATGTCATTTGAAACAGTTTTACAGTAGCTATAGCAATTGAAAATAAACCCTGGTGATATGCTACAGGCCCAATGATCAAATCACATCACATAAAACTAATTTTTCATTCTTCATTCATGGTTTTTCATCTTTTTACTGGGCTACATTAAGACAGCAAGCATTTGTAGCATAACTTCCTACTCAACAGTGCAGACAGCTTACTGCAGCTGTAATCTCCCCTATGATTAACATTTCCTTCCAGTTCTTTTCAGCTGTCACTAGCTCACATCATTTTTCTCTAGGTAATTAGTATTTTCGTGTTCTTCTAAACTACTGCATCATAAACACAATCCACATTACTGCTTTTTCTTTAAACCCTACCACTTTCCTATGTTTTGTCGTATATTGTAGGGCTTGAAAATATTTTCATACCTTTTTAAAGGCTTTCTGGAAGTCCAACAGCAATAATTTAAACCAAGGAGCAGTAATTTAATATATCATTTACTATTCTTTGTACTAGAATGTACAAACTTTAATCCTTTTACTGACATGCATTTCCCTTAACACTGATGTTTCTAGAAAGAAAATCTTCAAGTGCAGTCTGGATGAAAAGGGCATCAGTACCTCAGTTACACATCAAAGTAGGCCAACATCACCTTTACTATGAAATGCTGGATTGGCACCACCCTCTGTGCCAGAGGCTGAAGACAGTAACATCACAAAAACTGTAACTTGTCTCCTCATGTAGGAAGAGGTCTTGGAGTTCACAAGCAGATATATTCACATTCTCATGTCTTTTCCAAGCTTCAGTATTGGCGAGGGACACACTACCTCCAGGCTGGGTCCCTTTCTATCATTTCAAACAGTCCTTTTCCCTCATGTCTCACAGGTCCAGCCTGTCTGCAAGCAGAGAGAAAACAGCGTAACTCAGAATGATCAGTTCGTCCTCTCCTACCTTCAGCCAAGTGTGACAGATTTAGTTAGTATTTTATTAGATAACAGCATTATTTGTGTGCCCAAGAGCACAGATACAAAGAAAAAAAAAAAAACATAGACGCATTGAGCACAAAAACAGTACTAACTGAAAACTGAGTAAAAAATGTACCATTACAGGAGTTCTAACAGGTGACAACACGATTATATTCTCACCCGGATGGTCCTTGTAACTCCAAGGTGCAGAGCAGCATTCTGCACATCGTCACAATATAACAGCTGTCTTCAGTTCTGAGGCTGGGCAGCCACCAGCTGCTTTCACTGAAACCTAATGTATTCAATGGAGAGGAACATTTCCAAGAAGTAAGTATGATTCAGGCTGAGGAGTTATTAGAGACACTTGAGTGCTAACTTCCTTGCAAGTGTGCTTTTGTCATCAAAGTAGAGCACTTATGAAGACTCAAATGGCAAATAACAGAGCAACACATCAGCAAATACAGTTGGATAAAGAGCTGAGAAATGCCAGCGATTTTTCAGCCAGCCCTCCCCCTTCAAGGTTACCTGGAGCTCCCTCTGCTCAGGAAGCCCAGGAGCAAGCACCCTGGCACAACACTTAACATAATTTCATTAGGCCATTACATTTTGTCAGCCGGATTCACACTGCAGTCTGAGGTCCACACACAAGTGGCAAATGGAATGGGGGGAAAGGAAGAAAGGTTTTTATCACTTCATTGAGAAAAGGAGTTGTTATTTAGCCAGTAAAAGGAACATTTGTATCTCCAAGGAACCTTGACCATTCTTTTTTCCCCCTCACAGAAAGGAAACTGTAAGCTAACAGAAAAATCCTGAGATGCCTGGGAAACCTGCCAAACACTGAGGTTCCCAAATGGCTCTCGTGCACAGCAGCACTCTCATATAGTACTGACAAGCAAGACTGAATTCCAATTGCTACATGGTCAAGACAAAATGTCATCTGGGTATTAAAAAAAATGCCAACTGAATTGAACTCTGAAAAAATCGCATTTTCTGTTATACTACTACTTTTCTGATGAAGAACTTTAGCTGCTTTTTTGTCTTTTTTAGATTTTGTGAGTAAATGCTTGTAGCTCGCTTATTTCCTTAGTCTGGTTTATATTACAAATTATTGTGCGATAATTTTTATACTGTGATTTTACTTCAACTAGAAAATAATGGGACTCCTTAGTAAAGCACAAAAGCAAAACCACAAAACAAGGTGTATTGCAACTTCCCCACCTCCTCAGTGCCCCTCCCAGTACCAAGAACATGACAGGGTCCACGTTAAGGAACACAAACTGGACAAGTCACACGTGCTGAGCCTGACAGGATGCTCCCATGAGTGCTGAAGGAGCTGGCTACTGGTGTTGGAAGGCCACTCTCCATTGCTGACAGAGTGGCAACTGGGAGAAGTGTGCAAGGACCAGGGGAAAGCAAAAATCACTTCAAGGGCAGGAAAGAGGATGCAGGGAACTACAGGCCCTGGGAAGGTTATAGACCAACTACTCCAGAAAACCATTTCCAGACCTAGAAGGGCAAGAATAAGTAGCAGCAGTCAGCATGGATTTACAAAGAGGTCATTTGTAAATTCTTAAGGATCCCAACTGGAGAGCCTCTGGTGGGGTGACCAGTTCAGTGGACATGAGGAGAGCATTGGATATTGTCTACCTTGGCTTAGGAAATATTTTGACACTGCTGTAGTATCTCTAATTATCATTTTGATCCTGTCATAATACTGACAGACTACTGACAGGCTCAGTAAGCGGACCATGAGGTGGACTAAAAACTGACTGAACAGATGGGCTTAGAAGGTTGTCAATGGCATGAAGTCCTCTTGGACGTGAGTGAATAGCAGAGTATCCCCCTACTGAGGCCAGTCCTTTTCAAGATCTTCATTTCTGCCCTGGTTGATGGGACAACACATCCTCAGCAAATCTGCAGGTAACACAAAGCTGAGAGGAGTGGCTGCTAAGGCCATAGTGTCACGCCACCATCCAGTGATCCCTTGAAAGGCTGGAGAAATGAGCTTACAGGATGTCATGAAATTCCAACAGAAGGAAATGCCAAATCCTGCACCTGAGGAGAAATAATCCCAGACACCAGGACAAGCTGGAGGCCAGCTGGCTGAAAAATCCTCTTTGCAGGTAAGGACATGGTGGCCCTGGTGAATATCAAGTCCAAGAACCACTCTGAGCAAAGAGCGCAACTTGGCAACAAAGGCAGCCAATGGCATCCTGATTTACAAAGCAAGTTGCCAGCACATGGAGAGAGATGATCATCTGGTCTGAACCCCTGCCATGGACAGGGACACCTTTTGCATGTGATTCTGAAGCAGATAAATTGTTCTGGTCCTTTATATATCCAGTTCTCTTATTTACTGTTAACACAACTACAGAGACAGCTCTGAGTCCTTTTGCTAAGGCAAACAAACACAGGAAAATTAACACAAGTTTCTCTTGCTTTACCAGTAAAACTTGCACACCTTGGTCAAATCCCACCAGTGTTTAGATTTACTTTTACTTTATAGAAATAACTGGTATTTTGGAATTTTGGAAGTACCGGAACTATTGAACTTAGCTGCACAGAACTCCCTTTAAAACCCTATTGTCAGCCCTACCGAGATGCTGCCCAGGGCAGATGGCACTACACACCTGTGTGCATGCAAGCCAAACTGTGCCCCAGGCTTCCCAGAGGGCATGGACACCACCTCCCAGACCACAGCCCTCTGATTAATGCCAAAGACTGTTCAGAATCAGTAACTACTGTGTTGGTTGTACAAATAAACAGGATTCTGAGGGCAATGTATCAGTAACATCCAGCACCTCAAACATGGCATCATATTGATGTGGCACTGTGGGGTTTGAATGGCTGGCCAGAGCTTGAGCTGACTGCTAGAGGCTGTGTACATATGGTTGAAGTCCTTTAAAAACACATGCCAGGAAGTACATTATCTGAAATCAAGTATTACTTGAAGTGTAGAAGCACAACTACATCAAATCTCAAATCTGAACAAAAAGTGGGGTACTGATTTCAGTAACTGCTGGATAAAGCCATATTACCTTAATACGTACCTTGTACTAAAACCTGGTTTAGGATTCCCTTTTGTCTGCATAAGATAGCAGAAGAATTCTGCACAAGCCAGTCTTCATCTGCATTTTAAGATTTTAATAGTAACCTAAAAAATAAAGAGACAGTAAATAACTGACATCTCAAGCAAAAGGGAAAACATAGTAGCTTCTCCATTAAAAAAAAAATTATATATGGAGTAATAGACCATGATAAAACTTCCCATTACCAGAAAAAAATCCATTTATTCTCTATCCATTCTTACCACTTAGTTGTTTCTCCACAGATTTTATTTAAATTTTTACTACCTCAGCAGTTAAACAACAGCTGTTCCAGGAACATTAACAAGTTCCTAGATTTTCATATTTCTGCTTGGAGTAGATTAACTGCAGTTCTGCTCCAAAGAGCCCCAAGCCCTCTTTGGAGGTTTTTCTAAAACATATGTACTTCATGTGACAGAAGACATTCTACACGTTGTCTTCTAGGCCTGCCAAGGCACGTGGTGAAAGTGGCATTTCATCCTTCTAATATTAGTGCCACTAAAATGATCAGGATCCCTCCACACAACACCGAATCATTAGTGACACTTGAGAACTAACAGCTCACACTGCAGTCTCCTCCTCTTTCTGCACTGTGTTGTTGTACAGACATTTTTAATTAAGGGCAAAGTTATCTATCAAAATAATACAACTAAACTGAGCGGGAGTAAAATGTCCCACTTTATAATAACATCTTACAACAGAACTGCATAGAAGTATCATTAAAATACAGTTTAAGACTACAAGCATTAGGAACTGATGTAAAAGTTTAGGGCTTCCAGAATTTTACAACTTCTGCAATAGATCTACTTGTATTTGCAGTAAGTGCAGTTGGAAGAACAGCTAGTCAATATTATTCCTACTACATTTACTAATTATTAAATTATTGTAATGCTACTAAAAATGCCTAAATAGAAGTGTTAATAAGGGTATCCATCTTGCACAGTGTGTGTCTTCCCATAGAGCAGACATGCAAAACTATCCAAAGCCTTTAAAATTCAACAGCTCCATGCCCCAGCCATTGAGGCTTCAAAACAGCTCTCACCTGTTCCCTCCTCCCACAATTAAAATCACCTCTTCTCCATAAATGCCTCTGAATTATAATAAGATAGGACCACTGCGATGTTTGATAGGTTTAGCATAATCTCTTACTCAAGCACAGAAATGCAGAGCCTGAGAGCCCTAATGAAATGTCTACAGAGAAGACTGCCTGGAAAGGTCCTGCTTCCAACAGCGCAAAGGGGTGAAGAACTCCCCATACTCTCAAGTGAACACTTGTTAAAACAATGTTCCAACATCTTGAGGTCCTGTGTGATGATCATAAAATGTAGCACACCTCGCAAAGTACTTATTACAAAATTCCTCTGGAAAGCCACACACAGGCTGCACATTTCAGGCTAGCTTCACTTTAGGAATAGTCCCAAAAAGCAACTCAAGAAGTGACATACATGTAAATTGCAACACACAACCACAAACATTTACAATAAAGGTAACATTTACCTTTATCAGACACAGCTGAAAATAGGCTGAGACTCGCAGTTCAGAATAAATACCATTTTAAAGTTGGTGTGATTTAATGTCTGAGTCCTATTAAATCAATTCTCCCATTTGGTTCCTTTTTATCTCCCCTCCCACCCCATGGTGAAGCTTGCTACCTATCAGATTTCAAAAGTTCGGTTATCTCTTCTGTATCAGATATTCAGCAAGATAAATATATTCTTCCTAAAGCACAAACGACAGCGCACAGCCCACTAACCCCTTCTAACTAGAGCTATAACTTTGCAAGTGTTGAAACAACAATCATTTAGCAAGTCAAATGCAGTAACAGCTGTAGTGATGAACTGTCAGTCATAGGGAGTTGGCTGGAACTGTCATCTGGACAAGTGTTAGTGTCCTGAGACATCACCTCGACATGGTGAAATTAATGTAGCTATTGGTAGGTATGTGCCCATCTAACAGGAAAGCTAAAATTACAAACTGCACACTTTTCAGTCTGTATTTTAATACTTAAAAATCCAATAATTAGTTTCTCTCTCTTTCTTCCCCCCAATCAAGAAAGCTAAAGCATCAAGGCCCAACCCAGTCTCTCCAGCTTCTGTAACTGACAGTGTATATTACTTTCTCTTTCTTGGCCACCCAGATTTACTGAAGAGAAAGCAGTGAGCCATACTCTTGACAACCAGTAGAGATTAGTGACAAAGCTGTAGCCATATAAATATGGTCTATTTTTGATGACAGGCTCTAAAACCACCCAGTAAGACTGCTGGGAGTATTAAAATGTGTATGGTTTTTACTAGGAATGTGCCTCTGCACTATTTATTCACAATTCTCTTCTAAGATCATTCCAACCTCTCTATATAAACCTATATAAACTGTACTGTTTATGATTAGTAGTAATTACTTTGTTAGAACTGAATGTATCCAAGCAGCCAGTGATGTAAAAGTGATTTCTAGGAGTGAGATGGAACACAACAGAAAGTTGTTTTCAAAGTAAGAGACTGAATTTTCATTCATATGATGAATTTCTTCTTTAAATTAAACTGGGTATGGTGCTAAGCAAAATGAATCTGAAATAGTCAAAAAGGCTAACACCATGATAAACATGCCTGTTCTGGAGAAGAGAGGTATCACACACAGACTAAACGATACTGTGTATATATTGTGTCACTACGAAGGAAAAGTGGAAACCAACTCCTAAGCACACCTCTCTCAAGTAACGCACATTCAGCGTAGCAGGCTATCTCCAGCAGAGACTGGCTGTGCAGGACAAGCTCCAGCCTGCCAGCGCTAATTCAGAGCAGGAACAGCTGTGACACTACAACACTGAAGGACATTTCATGTTTACCTTGCACACGGATGCATGGCAGCTTCACCGGCTTGACTGACAGAACAGGTTGTATGCTTTGGTTGAGGGGTTTTTTTTTGTTTTCGTTTTTTTAATTAATAGGATTATTGGTGGCTACTGTAACAAAGAGCTTACCCGCCAAGTTTCCCCCTTTATTTTAGGTCTACTTTAAAAATTACCTAGCAACACACAACAGCAGCACAGGTAAATTTGGACTTCGACTGAAGTGACCATATGGCATTTTGCACCAGCAGGCACAGGTATGATTTTGAGAGTAGAAGAACGACTATCCAGCACACAGAAAGAAGAACTCCAATGCCGAGCTGTTCTCAGGAAAACACACAATCCCTTGTGGCCACTTATTTGGGGTTTCCAAAGGGAACCCGAGATGATCCGCAGAGCTGTGTTCATGTTTGCATTTGTTCAGGCTTACCTATCAAAAGGTAACAGATAACAATGTTGGCTGCTGACATACTTGCAGAAGATACAGTGCTAGACATTCTTAAAAGGTCAAGCAATCTTATCCTCCCCATTCTTCTCTCAGTTTTAACTTTAGTCTGGCCAAACCTGCTTAATTATGAGCAGTCCCTGCTGAGGGCAATAAAACAATCAGAGACTAAATCAATTGTTATCTGGCATCACTGCATAGCTGGCAGGGATTATAGGAGACAAACTGCAACACAATTTTTCCCAATCTTGTGTTTGTCAAATTCTCTTAAAGAGTGCATATACTTGCAGAGAAGTAGAAGCAAGCAAGCATTTAAGGGAAAAAAATATTACCCAATTAGGACTCAAAAGAAGAATTAAGTTCCTAGAAGCAAAAGGGAAAATACTACTTTAAGTAAGCCAACAAGGCATTCAATTTCCTTTGCAAGATTATTACAGGTATTTTACACCCCACTTCACAACTTTCAAGTTACAAGGTGTAGGGTACCTGAAGTTAGCATGTTACACAGAATGAGGAATGCAAATGGAGTAATATTCCTCTTCTGGGATCAGATTTCAAACAAGAAAAAATGGTGGCAGTTACTAGTAGCCAGGCTAGGAACCCAGGCCAGTGACATTCTGCAGTCAAGGGACATTTGTTTCTGTTTTGCTTGGATTGCAAATCTTCACCATATAGAAATTAGATGATTTCTTCAGTGTTTAGGGAATGATGAGCATGTCTGAAAGTATTTAAACAGAAGAAACAGAAGTTTTCATCTGTAAAGCTTCAGCAAGGTCTGAATTCAAAGATACTAAAACTTATAAGCACTTCGTAAAATTAATAAAAATTGTTCATTTGCAACTCATTACGTTCCTAGATGCAAAACACAGTATTAAAGTGGGTTTATATATATATATATACATACATATTATATTTTTTGCAAAATTTTGTGCACTGTGAGGCGGTAGTCCAAGTCATTAAGATAATCCTGTATGAAACAGCAACTAAAACCTGTATTTTTTAATACAGCCCCCTCCCCTATATGACACTCCCATTTCAAGTTGAGGAACCTGAAGCACCAGAATATCTGGCTCATCAGTGATTTTCATAATTACCCATTTTACAAATGTTGTCATTGAAGCAGCAGAAATATCTTTCAATGTTCAGATTTTTGCTTTCAACACTGTGTTCATAACAAGCAACTTGGAAAAATGTCCAAGTAATGGTGTAATTTTCTCCATTCAGAACTCACATGACACATTACACGGATGTGAAGTTCTGAACATTTTGTTATACCTTATCAAGAACAGATAAAAAGTACCAAACTGTTGAAGGAACAAGGGAATAACCTTTAACCCTCATCACCTTTTTCACCTAAAAATAATGATGTATAGAAGTGACTTCACAAAGAAAACTTAAGAAACCTGACAGATGAAAAGCATCTGAAAACGCTGCACTTGGCACTGGAAGCTACAGTTAAAATTTCACGAGATAGTTCTGCCAGGTTCTGGGAAGTCTGAGATCACCTATTACAGAAACAGATTCAGAAAAGTCTGCTGTAAACAAGCTATCATTAAACCAGCACGGCTAGAACAGAGTTAAGTAGGATCAGTACAGCTGTACTAAAAGTCAGGATACCATTGTGCTACACACAATGCAAACAAAATTTAGACTTATGCAAAGAAGTTAAGAGAACCACTAAGATTTTAGGGATGTTTAACGAGGCATACTTCTATTAAGAAGACTCATTTTTCATTTCAAAATAATTAAAATTGTTTTCAAGTAGCAAAGATGTGTATATGCAAAGCCTAAGAGAGAGTTTTCTCATATCTTACTTTTAAGACTACAAAAGATCAGCATAAGCTTTGTATTATAGGAAAATTCTTATATACAGTAGTGATGACCTCACTAGTTTGGGGATATCTTGGATCTTCCAAAACCTATGAGGGAATATAGTTTCACACAAAACTTCCTATACTGTGCATAAGCCAATTTTCTCAAATTAAAAAAAATCCCCAGTATTCCTAAGGAATTGTGAAACTCTCTAAAACACATCTTCTAAAGTGCTTGCAATTCTGCTTTACAGAACTTCACACAATGCTCCCCATTCCCTCCTGTAAGGTTCCTTACCTGTCATTTTTGCAGCAGGTGCCAAGTTAGGCCAGTGTCCTAACCTCCTCTTCCAAAATAATGACAGCAGAACTGATTATCTTTGTGGGGCTAAAATCTCTGAAGCTGTAAGACCGTGCTCGGGGAAGGGCAGGGCAAGACGTGGTCACACCGTCTTTATTAAACAACTCATTCATTCCGACAGCTTTCATCTTTGACATGCTTCATTTGAAAATGTAAAATTTAACAATACTACAGTGCATACAGCTACATTGAAATGAAACCTAGCAAGGAAGGATTCAAATACCTAAGCATGTAATAGGGTTTAGCTGTTAATACATTCATATAAAGTTTAATAAATTCAAAGCTTTGCTTAGATGACATAATCATGGATGTGTTAATGTCAGAAGGGACCTCTAGAGATCATCTGGTCCAACTCCTTGGCTCAGGCAGAGCGACCTAGAGCCGGTACCCAGGACCACATCAAGATGGCTTGTGGCATCTCCAAGAATGGAGACTCCACAACCTCTCTGGGCAGCCTGTGCCAGTGCTTGGTCACCCCTCTCAGTAAAAATGTTTCCTGATGCTCAGAAGCAACCCCCTGTGTTTTTGCGTGTACCCGTTGCCTCTGGTCCTGTCAAAAGGTTTGTAATTCTTTGTGCAATTAAGTAATTTCCTTCCTGTACTAATTCTAGTGGGTGAGAACTTCCATCTCAGATTACCTTATAACAAATGCAGAATACCAACTACTGTCTTCCACCATAATAAAACCATATTTGGTAGAAAACAGAAAATCTTACATTAGATTTTAAATACACAGGAAATGGAACCTGTATTTCAAGACAAAGACAACAAACAGCATTATTATACTCCAGGGTATCCTGCAAATGTTCTACTCCATATTGGTATACTGACATAGACTTACCTGTTTCTGAAAAAGCCCACAAAGCAATGTTAGGAATGATAGGAATAAAGGAACCATTTCTCTATTTGCTGCTCTTGTACTGCCTGGTAAGCTGGGACTCAAACTTGGCTTTTTGTCATTTCCTTGCACAACTGGACATATTGCTGGTGCTACACTATCAGGATTTATTCAGTTTTATAGTACCATAGAATGCTGTAAATTCTATGTACAGCATTCCTTATTTTAGTAGAAGTCACTACTACCTGCAAGATAAAGCTATTCTTCCTACCCAAAGTGAAATAGCTTTCTAAGTTAACATCAAACATTTTAAAAAAAGCTTTCAGCTCAGCTGTCATGCAGTGACCAAAGCAAACACCTACTAGCATGAAACAAAGAGGACTGAAAAGCACTGTATTAGAAATAATTTCAAGTCTGAATAACAGATCTGGCATCTTAGTGAGTGTTAGGAATACTATTAACCATTCCACCATATATACCCCCCACAAAGATACTCCAGTTGGTTACCATTTTCTTCACTTGACAGCAAAATGAAGGCCTCAGTGATGACACTCCTTTGCACAGGACTAGGCCAAGACTACATTGTGAAAAGTGGGAAACTCCCTTTTGATATCAGCTTATATACAAAGGCAGTAACTTGGCATCATATTCAAAACTAAATATTTTTAATCAAAGAGACTGTTGGTACTGTTTTTCATCATGGCTCATTCAGATTTCAAGATGTAAGCTCACACTATAATTCTCACATGAAAAATACCAATTTACAAACAAGCTATCAAAATTATCTCAGGTGCCAAATTTGTAAATATCAACACATAAATGAGAAAATGGTTACACACACAGACTAAAACATAAAAGCTGTTATTTCAGTTACCTGTGACTTTTAATGTACACAAGTAAAAAACATCCATTCTAATACACAACAAACATTACTTGCAATGTCTTGAAAAAGAAACTCCACTTAGGCAAGCAGCAGCTTCTCCAAAGAAGTCTGCATTTCAAACTGAAGTTCTGCATCTTGATGCATCCACTTCTTTAGAAGATTAACAGTACATGTACGCGTTATCACATTCTTTCACACTACATTTTATAGACCACCTTCAGAGCTGTTTGCTCTCCTATTCTGCTCAATCTTGCTCTGGTCTTCTTGTAACTTTACTTCCACCTTATTTAACAACTTATTTTGGTCAACTTACTTTCATTCTGGACTCTGCAAAATCTTGCATCTGATCAGCACCTGAGTGATGAGTATGCTCTGACAGGGTACATTTATGCATAAAGTTTGAAGGACTCTAGTTTACATCAAGCTGTGAAAGCTAAAATAAATGCAGATGTCCAAACAGTTTAAAGATGAACCTCAGAAAACAGGTAGAACAAAATCCAAGTATCTTTAATACAAACTCAGGGAATCAGAACCATCCAAGAGATTAATTTCCTGTAACACACTTGGAATTATTAAAGGAATTTGTCTCATTGACAGTACAAATGTAACTAGTTTGTATTTTCTGTATTTTTTAAGTCTATACTCAAACTTGCTCAGATCAGTACCTCATTGAGAATACAACTTTCATTAATGAAAAGTAATATTTGGAAGTGCATTGTAATGACTGAACAGGTATAAACTAAGACGACTGCAGCTGATAGGAGCAAATGCTGATTTAAGCACCCCATGACGGCGCCACTGTCAACCCACAACTGTGGTGGCTGTCGCTACCTGAGAGAATTTGCTAAGCAGAAAAGATGACTTTGAAAAGCATCCGTGCAGCCATGAATGAACTTTATTAACTGAGGCACATGAAGCAACTGCTGAAACAACCAAAGGCACTACCATATTCAAAGGCCTGGGAAGGCTGTGAAAATCATGCAGCTGTACACATACCAACTCAGCAGACAAATTTATCTAAGATGCTGACTCTTCAGCCATTCAGTTATTTATCACTGTGGCAAGATAACTATGTTCTTCATAAACTTAAATCCTGATAATCCTACTCTTGGTTCATCACAACAAATGGAAAGATTACATTTTCCTGCCATAAGAGCATGACCAGATATGGGCAGCACCTATTTCCAAGAAGGAGCTCTCTAAACTCAGAAGTCCTCTACTGGAAGCACTGGTACTTAAGTTATACATATTTGAACTTCAGTCTTTTCCCAGGAAATTTTGTCCTGTATATTTAGCCTTTCCCTGCATGTCATTAATTTCACCTATGTTCCTTTACTTTTTGACTACATAACCTTAAAGATACAAGTAAATACACCTGACTCCCCAATAACATTACTCATCTTAATAAAACACAGGCTTTCAGAATTACTTTTTCCATTAAAGCATGTATTTTATTTGAACATTTACACTGAACTAGTTTTGTGTATAGCAGAACTCCAAAACAACATTTAAGAATTTTAGATGAAGTTTGTAAGACTCATATTTGGGGTTTTTAATTCTATGGTAGTTCCCAAATCCTTAAAAGCTGCAAAGTGACAGATGAGATCAAGGCACATTTTCCTGCTTTTGCACAATAGTATCTTCCCCATCTGTAAATCCATAAAGAGCACTTACCTACTTTTACTTTTCTGTATTAGTATTTGCACACATCTGTGAGTTCAGAAAAGGTAACTATCTATTAAGTTCTCATGTACTCTGTCACTTAATTATTGTATAATTACACAAAAGAGAAATTACAAAACTAAATTAATCCAGAACAAATTTTTTGCCCCCCCCTTAGAAAGAGACATATCCTTGTATCCTTTAAGAGACGTATCCTTTTTAAAGGCACAACAATAATAATAATACATATACAATATATACTAACAAAACACATGAAGAGGTATGTAACAATTTGTCCAATCATAGACAGAACTGGTTTTTACTGTGCATCTAACATCTTTTCCCTACTTTAAACCATTTCCATTAAGTTTAGTGTTAGAACCCCCAAACAGAGTTTCATACAGCTCGTATCTTCCACATCATCAGGAAAATGTAAAGCCTTTTACAACAAAAGAAAACCTACAGTGCAGAAAAGGAAACAAAATCCTAAAAGGATTGGATTAGGATAACCAGAGCAGGCCAGTGACGAGCATCAAATATGAAAGATATGGCCCAATCCTACAGTCAGTATGTCACCTTACATCCTCACATCACTTCTAAAGCTTGGCAGAAGCTTGCACGATTTCCAACTAAATTGTAGCATAAGGTTAGAGTTAAGACACCATGTCCTCAGCATCAGACCAGTAAAAGGTTTAGAGCTCAAGTAAGACCTAGTAAAATAGTTTTCCCATATTCTTTAAAGATACACCATTTGGCTTCCTTCACACTGGACAGTTTTAAATATACAAGACAGTTTAAAAAAACCAGTAAATTTTTAAGCAATCATATAAAGAAGATTCTACAATACCAGTTTTCGCACAAAAGACCTCAAGAAGCAAGCAACGTACAACAATCAATCCTATACCCTCCCCCATATTTCTAGATGAACACTTTCAAACCTCTGAGTATTTTTGTGATTACCACAGCAATAAAGCAGAAATACAAGTGCAGCATCAAGGTTCTGGCCACTGAGTTCTATAACACTGTTATGCTCAACATGTATCAGCTTTTATCCAACTAGGCTTAAAGGCACAACATATCATCAGTAACTACCAACATTTGAATTACTCTATTTCTGGTATTTATACTACATGCAATGATCTCCAGTAAAGTAAATGTGCCTAAACTAACAAATTCTATTTTACAAAGTAGCAATGAACTAATACTTATAACTGGATAAAATATGTTAAATTATATTTCTTTTTAAATCTTTGTAACAAGTGGTCCCAATGCAAAGAGTAAAAAATGCATGCCCAGGAACATAATGCAACTGAA
>WAAE01010721.1:0-23164 GCA_013400495.1 Nicator chloris
TACGGCTGAATAGCTGCCACAATGCCCAAGGGTTTAGAATTTACAACCTCATTTGTTTGGTTTCAGAAGGTTTTTTGAGGGGAGCTTTCCCTCGGGTGGTAGAATGCAATAGAGAGGATTGCCAAGAGGCAGCAGAGATCTGCCACACACACGTCTGAGTGAATGCTTGTGTTCCTGTGAAAACACACCTCGTATTTCCTCTGAAGAGTACTGACTACCCTCAGATGTGCTGACTGATCAATAGACAATACACAGGTAAAGTGCAATAAGAATTAAAATACCATTAGCTTAGTGAGGCTTCAGTGAAGCAAGAAATATGAAAGGGATAAAATGTAAGCCTGATTCTATTTAGTCTGTGAAAAATAGAGGTAAATTAACATACTTCAGCACTTCTGTAAGGGAAAACTGTAGATTATTAAGGCTGTAGGGTCAGTCTAGCTACAGATATTACCTGTCTGCTTCTGGTAGACTAACCAGTTGCCAAAAAAATATCAATGGAGACATTCTGGTGAGTGATGAGTTACTTATATTTCATATAGGAATCAAAACTGTTCCTCAAATTCAGTCACATTTTTAATTCCAGGGTGATATTTTACTGCCAGGATACTAAAGACAGCAGAGCTGCACATGGTAAAAGTTTAACAGCCCAAAGAACTGCTAAATAAAACATACATCTGTGGTCAAAGTTCTTATGTGATGGTGGATAGTGCCATCCTTCCAGGCCCAAATGTGGAATTTAGTGTCTTGTGTCACGAACTTCCATCTATAAAGGACAGGCATACATACACTTAGCAGGTTTACCCACATGGTCATCACCTTGTTGAGGAGGAACATTTCCTCAAGTGACTCACTTGTTTTCCCAGGAACTGCTGCTTTACCCTATGGGTATCTCTTCAAGAAATCACCTGATCACCCAGAACAATACAAAAACAATATTCTTTTGATTCTAACCTTATTCAGATTTTGTTGATAGCTTGGTCATGGATTTCTTTATATCTGACATAAGTTGTCAGGCAAGATCTTTGGCTTTTCCTTACAAAGTCTTTAAAAACTTACTTTCAAATGAAAAAAAAAAACCACATTAAAAACAAAAAACGAAACAAACCAAAAAACAAAACCAAACAAAAACCAAACCAAACAAAAACCAACCAACCAACCAGACAAACAAAACCCAAAAAATCCCCCAAAAACAAAACAAAAAAACCCCACACCAAACCCATATGGCGAGTGTAATTCATGCCAAGTGATGTGGCACAAGGCATGTCCTCCTGGCCTGCCCAGCTGCTTTTTTCTGTTGCTCCTCTATGGCTGCCATCATTCCCTATGTGCAATTAGCTTATAAAAAGTGTGGGCTTCAAACTTATTTTCCGAGTGTTGTCTGGACTTTTTTTTCTTACTTCTCCAGATGTTGTTTTATTGTTTCAAGCATGATATCATTTTCTTTTCCAGCACTGCAAACCACAATTTTATCAATGTCCAGGACAAAGTTTTACTGATCTAACTCTCCTTTTCTCCTCTCCTTGCACAGAGATGATTATTTATTATGCATGTTTTAAACATTTTAAGCAGCAATGGTACATTCATACAACCTGAAAATTGCTTGTTAGGGCTTAAGAACTGTGTTCAGAGCTGAAAATCTAGCCTGAACTGGTTCCCTCCAAATACTGAAATTCAGAAAAGGATTTGGAATGCTTAGGTTCTGCTAACTCTAAATTATCTTATCCCCACAACAATGGATGAGAGGAGCTGTGGCCAAAGTGAACAAACGAGCCTATACTGAGGGCAGTGTGAACCAAGGTAGTACAGTCACCCCACAAATCATGTTGAATGATCACAGAATCCTGGGTGCCTGTCACTGCACCAAGAGGCTATCAAGATCTTTTAAGGAGCTGCAATTATTTTTCTCCAGGTATAAACTTGTAGTGAATTTGCACTTGTCTGCAGTAGAGGTAATATACATTATTTACAGCAAATTAGGTGCAAATCTTCACTCAGGCTTATCCAGCTACACTAAATGTGTCTTCATAGAACATTGCTGAAACACAGTCAGCTGTGACTTAAGCCATGAGATAGTTTTCACTGAACAAGTCAATGTGAGTGAATGGTAGGAAGCTCCAATGCTGAATCTGTACAGCAGGTTGGTAATTATTTTCCTCAGAGTCAGGATCCATTTTAGGTTAGAGCAAATTTTTGGTTGAAGGAGTGGTTTCTGTTTCTGGACATGAGTGAAAACACCTCTGTAGTTTGCACTAAAGGAAGCTCAGGAAGTATTTTCAAGGCAGAGCAGAGTCAGAGGCCAGTAGAACGTAATGCACATTTCAGAAAACCTCTAGAAACTGGAATACCTTATCACCAGTAGGAGTTGTTAGGTTCTGTTTTGTTTTGAGGGATGCATGTTTTTGTGGGTTTGTTTGTTTTGTTTGTTTCTTTTTGGTAAGAAAAAAAAATCTAGATTTGAAAGTGATTCTTGGTGAGCTAGTAAAGCAAATGGGTCCCGTTTCCAAGAGGTCAGCAGTGCTGAGGGTCCACTATTCCAACAGTAGAAGGAACACATTAAGATCTGGCAACACTTTTTATGCAACGTCTCCTTCAAGTAAGCAACAACTACATCATCCTTGGGGGAAGCAAGGATAACAATGTCTTAAACCTAGGATGTCCTTGAAATTGTAACATGAGATTGATCACCAGACAGTTTCTTATTTTGTGCTGATTCGAATCCCTCGATTTAGGCAATTCCCCTGTGAAGCTTGTTTCTTTTTTTGCTTGGCATATTGCACCTGAAAGAATTAATGACAAAACTCAGAGAGCTCATAGTAGGCTGTAGATGCAATAAATACTAATGGGATAATTTATAAGCCACTGGAGTTCAAGCAGGCAAAGGACAGATCTGAAGGAGTAAGACAGACAGACTTCAGGGAATTCCACATCTTAAGGAATAGATACAGGCACTGGGAATGTGTTTTGAGCTAAAACTTGACCACAAATTTAGCCTATGTTGTGCATCTTTTAAAGCTTTCTCCCTCTACACAGCCCCAGAAGAGAGACACAGGCTGACAGTCTCTCTCTTTATACACTAGATTGCAAATGCAGGCCCAGTGCCTACACTCGAGGCCATTACTCACCAACAGCACACAGAAAGAATATTGTGTTATCTTAGTACAGACCCCACACAAATCCATCTGCCAGCAAGACCTGGACTTGCAGAATGTGCTTTGACTACCTTCTTACAACTACCTAAATTTGGAGCAATGCCACTGGGCTGCAGCATCATTCTGAGATGGGCACTGGTGTCACATGCCACAGGAGCTCTGTGGACAGCTGAGTTCAGGCTGTCCCAGAACAGCACTGGTTCCCTACATCCATGCATCTTACTGGTGGCAAGGTGAGACAGCCAGGCTAGATCATCCTCAAGATGGACTTGGTGCCACTCATCCCAACGTGCTAGAGACCAGCTGTTCTGATCACAGCCCTTTAAGCCCAGCAGTTCAAGGAGTTTCAGTGCACCTGACCATCCACACAAGTAGCCGATTCTTCAGCAGTTTTGTTTGAGCATGTTAGGGGAGACAGTGCTGAAATTCTTTCTAAAGAATAAATCATATTCACATCTTTCTCCTCCTCCACTGAGCTAGTAATCTCAATGTAGGAAACTGGTCAGAGAAACTGTTTCCAGGATTTACTTTATCATGTACACAAGGACTGTTGTGAGCCTGGCTAATTCCCTAGATCTTCCTTCTTGAAGATAGGAGTGACATTTGCTTTCTTGCAGTCCTCAGGAACCTCCCCCAGTCACCATAACCTTTCAAAGACTACCAAGAGTGGCCTCACAACGATGTTGTGAGCTTGTAAGTGCACCCTGCCAGAGCCCATGGGCTTGTGTGTGCCCAGTCTGTTGAAACATTCCCTAACCTACTCCTCCTCCACGCAGGGTAGATCTCCTCTGTTACCAGATCCCCTGCCCTCATTCAGCACTACATTTTCCCTCAACTTGCTGCTGCTGCTGCAGCTACACTTGCAGAAACGTTTCTTCACATCCCTATCCAGATTCATCTCCAGGGAGGCTTTTGGCTTTCCAAACCCCTGTGTCTTGGACAGTGACTGTTCAATTTTCCTCTTAGTCACCTTACTGCTCTGGAACGCAGGGGCACTTCAAGCAGTGGAGTACACATGGCTTACTTCAAATATTTCACTCTGAATTTATGCTCATCTTGGAGCTCTGACAGAACTTTGCCTGCACAGGACTGCTATTAATGTAATTGAAGGCTTCTATCTTCATTTTATCCATGATGTCATTTTCAGCATCTCTCTCCAGCAAGGTGCTGTAAAGGTTGTCAGAATGTATGGAAAATTTGAAGGTGTTTTCTTTTCCTCAAATTTTTCAGGAGCTTTACTGCCATCAATAAATCGATTTACTAGCTAATACCTTCGTGATATTATTATACACACTTTGCAGATGAATACCCTTACATCAGTATAATATTGCTAGATGACCAAGAAGACAAAAATAACTACATTTGATCTAATAATTCCCTGAAAAAATGCAGAGCAAAAATGGATAAACTAAAGCAAAAACACATGAGAAGATTCACCAAATCATGAGGAAATTTGGAGTTCAATTCTAATTATGAATTCAAAATTTGTAGTTCAATTACATTATTCAGTTATGTTGCATGATGTTTTTAAATGAGCAAGGCAAAGCCTTATTCCAAGTTAGTGCATTTACAACTTCCAATAATGAGGTTGGTTTGTTTAAAGCAACTTCTGTCAGGCTAGTGAATCCCATACATAAGTAACAGATATGGGAGACAGCTGTGCTAAACTGTGTGATATACAGGGTACTCTGGTGCCAGCTGGTGCACTGGCAGTTCTCAGATGTGTTCAAAAGATCTAACTTGTTTTTTCAAGTGTGGCTGAATTAATTCAGATGTAGAGTTTTAAAGGGATAAGATATAAGCAGAAGACTAACTGTTGGTCAGTAATCAAAGAATATTGAATTCACATAAGGACTTCAACGCGAAGACACTTGGGGTGTTGATTAGTTGTCTAAAAACAGCCCAAAGGGCAGGATACATTTGTTTAAAATGGTTCCACAGACTTCTATTTGGACAACTGAGTCTCATCCCAGTGATGGTTTTGATGTCCTCTTTGGGGTCTGGCTGCCAGTCTCAATTACAAGGCTCTCTTACAAGTTTTATCTCAGATAAAACAGATGAGAAAACCTTTCAGACACTGTAGAGCACCCCAGACAGCTTTGAGCATCCACATGTAGGTGACAGAGACCAAAGTGTCTGTCATGACATGGACCTAAATCATACACCTTATTTCAAGTTTTATCCTGTGGACAAAGAGGATAGAAAACAAATATTGTGTAAGGATAGAAAATATGGATTGTGTAAGGCACAGTAACTCTTTCATGCAATGCATGAATACAAAGCTTAATTTTATGAAGGACTCAGTGAATAAATTCATTAAAGAGATACAGGGAAGTAATGGTCCTAAAGCAGAGGACTCTGCAGCATCTGTTTCAATTCTTGGCTCAGTTTCTGCTTCACCTGACTCTTTTCTACACATGAAAAAGAGAGAACCTGGTGTTTACCAACCTCAGTGGGGCAACATGAGGAGAAACATGATGTGGTTTGTGAAGTGCCAATGAATACTGTCTGCTAAGGGAGTAGGAAATGTGAAAACATCTGTTTTACAAGAAACTTTAATCTTTATTTTATGAGGAAAAAGCCTCAGTGGATTCCCAGGGGTCAGGGAACCAGGGTAGGGGGAGAAGAACAAAGGACAAGCTCTTCTCTTTTATACATTCATAGATAAGAATTTTAGGAAGAAAAAAGAAAGCATGGGGGTAAGGATCATGCACCACGGTTAAATAAAAGAGAATAGTGGTCTTTAGTAAATAGGGAAAATTGAAAATGAGGGCTCACTTAAGACACTTAAAACTCTACTTAATAACAGGCCTCAGAAAGTGTTCAGTCCAAATCTCTTATGTTCATTAACCTCCAGGAAACTAATGTCACACTTGAAACTACTTCATCAACAACCTTTCAAATAGTCCAGTTCTTAAGGGAAGAGAAAATGCCCCTGTGCACATTCCCCTTATCCTGCCCTGGCCACGGCATCAGGTGCTCTCTGCCAGCACTTCCCTGGCTCCTGGCAAGGTAAGAGTTCTCCCTTGCAACTCACAGCATCAGTGAGTTGCCAGCATCAATATCTGTGTGGTGCTTCTGTAAAGATGATACTTATTGGCTACTATGAGCTCTCATCTGTGGTTTTCTCTATGGATGCTAATTTGAATGCAATTTTTAAATTCTGTTGTAGATTATATCTGCTTCCTGTAGCATGTATTGAGGCCACTCTCTGAAGAGGCCTCTTGACTTTCACCAGAGAACTAACAGCACAAATGACTTAGAAGGAGCATGAATATAAATTTACAGAGATAATATCAACATTAATTATCCAGTACATCTATTCAGGCTTACACCTCATGAGTGCATTGCTTATATTTGCCTCAGTTCACTGTAAATCCCCCTTTCATTACGCTTCACAGCCCACAAATGTGGCTATTTTTATATATTCTAGAGTCATACATATTTACACTTTGAAAAAACCCTAAACATGTGAAATGTCTGATGAAAAGTTCCCTTTTATCCTTAACGTATTCAAAGGCCAATATTTTAGTGCTGTAATGAAATAAAACATTTTCTTGAACAGAAGTATGCTAGCACGCTTTGATCATCACTTGTATCTATTTTCAGCACATATTTGTTGACTGCTCTAGAGTGCATTAAAATAAACTAATCCTTTAGGAATGTGTTTTTGGTGCTCCAATTATGATAATTAAAAAGATAGTATTCATGCTGCTTAGATGATATGAAGTGTACTTAGATACATTTTGAGACTCTAAAGGCAATGACACATACCTGTTGTCCTTGTTAAGTACCTATAATTAGAGGGGAAATTGACAAGCAAATGCACAGAAAATTGAAAAATTATCCAAACTAGGATTAAAAAATTATTAACAATCATTATAAACATGCATAGTGGTTGATCTAAGGCACTTTGAATTATGGAAAAAGAGGAAATAAATAGAACTCACATACAGAGAACATCAGGAGTAAACTTGTAAAATATTAAGATAAATTATATGTAATATATTGTTTAACTCTGCTCTTTGCAACACATCTCACCTTGTTGCAGCTATTTATTTCTCCTTTGGAGATATTAACAGAATCATTGGTCATTCAAACTATCAACAGTTTAGTAATTAAAATGAAACAAAGCAACAGCAAACACAAAAGTGCACTAGAAGACAGCAAAATTTGATATATCTACTGCATATGCAAGATTTGCTATATTCTCCCAAATCTAATTTTTTTTTTAAATCATCCAGTTTCTATTCTCTATTAATTTTCTCTTTTAGTGAAACAAGACCTTTTCTTCCAAGTAGCTGAGTAGTCAAGTTGAAAGCACTTACATCCTGCCTATATATGAAGATCACATGGACCTGCATGGATATTCCAATATTTATGTCAGTGATACGGATTATAGAGAGAGAAGAATATGTGATCCTTCCATCAGGGGTGTCAGAGACCTCCCTGTGCTCTGAACACAGAAAGCAAAAGCAGCTGCCTAAAGCTCAGAAGTGATCAGGACATCCACATTCCCCCTCCCTTGTGCAGGTACATGACAATTGATCCTTTTCAGAACCCATGGGTCAAGGCACTGATGCTTCTTTTTCTCTAAACTTTTTCAAAAAGCCTCCAGTGTCTAATCAAGTTTGGAGTTGCTGGGGTTTTGTTGATATCATCACACAGTACATTTCCATTTCCAAACTAATGGTCCTAATTTTTTGAATCAAATTTTGGAACCGGGGATTTTCCAATTCATGTAGAAACTACTTTCCATAATCGAATTCTATTGTACATTTTAACTCTTATTTCTCAAATTCTTCTTAGTAAACTCACTTACAAAAAGCAAAAATAGATGGGCCTTGAAGACATTAAAGTCCAGTTTGCCCACTGAAGAGTAGAGGCACTCAGATGAAGAGCATGTCTGGTCCATTCACTCATTTACAGGAGTGATCAGTAGTAGATGTGAAGGGAAAGTGTCAGGCAACTACCTGTGAGGTAATTCTTGTGCCAGCACATATTCCTACCTTCCAGCAGCCAGCAGCAGAGGGAACTGTCCTCCTGGACTGAGTTTATATCCCTCTGGTTTTTTTGTACAGAACAGAACACCCTCTTTCCAGTTCATCTGCTAATGTAGTGAGTAGCACAGATCCTCACAACACACCCCTCCAACTATTTGCCAAGTAATTGGTTCCTACCTCCTTTTCTTATCTCTTATCAGTCCTTAATTTAGGAAAGGCCCTTCTTTCTTGTCACATGACAACTTTCAGTTATTAGTATTGGAAAGAACGTCATCAAAACTGTTCTAGGGAAAAAAGCATATCATCGTATCATGCATACTTACTTGCTTTCTGAATTTAAAAAAACCTCTAGAAGATTAAGAAAGAATGATTTTTTTTCCAAAAGAAAAACAAAAAAAAATCTCATGTTCTCATATTCACTCTTCACTGTTATATCATATGCTTATTCATTCTCTTTATTCAATCATGTTGTGGTCACAACAAGATTCCTTCATATAAAGGCTAAAATTACTTGTTATTCAGAACCCTCTGGACTGTCTTTTGAAAAATAGGAATTGACACTTGCCACACCTATGAAGCCACTATAAGTCATAGGCGTTATATCAAAGCTAGTTGTTTGGAAATTTTTTGTCTGAGTTCCTTTGAAATACTTGGGAGACTATTATCTGGTCCTTATATTTGTCACAGTTCATTGCATGAATTTCCTCTAAAATCCCTTCTATTGACACTAAATTTTAAACAATTTCTGGGACTAACCTCTCATAAGAAAAAGCTCCAGAATTAGAACTTCCCAAACTCTTCCAATGCAAAGAATTATCTTATTTTTATGCCTTAGAGACTCTCCTCTCTCAGTGAATTTGAGAAAAAGATTTTATTATTAATTCTTATGCTCCTAGAAATTTGGTCCTTGAAATCTTTCTAGGCTTGCTGTATCAGTTTTACATTTAACTTGCTAGAGTTCAAACTTAATTCTTATTCTTAAATTACTCTGGTTTCTAGAACTCTTTTTCTGTTGTTTAACTAGGCCTTTAAGAATGCCACAGTTCTTGTGGCATGTGAGCAGCCCTCCAAACTTGGTACAGAGTACTGCTGAAAACACAGATGCAAAGCAGTAAGGTAGCAGTTCTTCCCCTACAATGGGAAATCAGTAGTGGTGTGTCAAATGTTTATCAGCAACTTCTATCAGAGAATTTTCCTCTCACATCACACAGGGGCTCTTGCCCCATAAAAACACATCAGCCAGCAGTGGAAGACAGTACTGTGCCTTTTTCTGAATCTTTCCTCCTGTTGCACATCATTTTTAGGACATGATTACATTTGTAATCTTTCTGAACAAAACCCTCTTTTACCTCTCTCTCTGAGGTACGAGAGGGTTTTGTTCAGAAAGAGCCACCTATACCCTTTTCCTCTTTGAAACAGTCCTAAAAGGACTGAGAGTGAGTGGCACTGTCCAAACTTCCAGGTCACTTGCCAGGAGAACGAGAAGGTCAGCAGTTTGATAGAAAATAGAATTTCCCCTACACCCATGACTGATAGGTTACGTTTGACAACTCTCTGCCTCCTGACTCTTTTAAACACAGTGAGTGAGAAATTTTCAGTGGCTCCAGCCTCTCATCACAGTTTTCTCTAATGTGCCATGGCAGAGAGGCTCAGACAGCTGAGCACTGCTCAAATTTGAAAGAACCCAATATTAAAGAATGTATAACAGCGATGGGTCTCGTTTTTCTCTGAGCAGGCTTCCTCTCCACTCACACAAAACCTTTCTAGCAGCAATGGTGGCTGCAGGAAGAGCAGCAGTAATGCTTCGTGGGTACCTCAGAGCTGTGACCACCTCAGCCAAGTGCTCCCTCAGATGATCAACAAAAATGTGACTGCCTAATGATGGCAGCCCTCTAATTAAGGCAGAGCTATCTAAACCTAGCACTAATTTTAATCAAAAGAAGTGCTTAATTAATATACATGCTTTACAAAGGAGATCACTTAGATGCCAACAAATTTCAGGGAGTGGTTTGAAGGCAAAACTGTTTATAGAAATTGGTGGAAGCAAATACCAGCAGACTCAAATTGCCAGTCCTCTGCTATACCTTCTTCAGTGTGATACATTAACTTTGTGCCTTTCTGTGACAAAAAGAGATTCAGGAGAAAATGAGGGAATTGCTCCACTCAGCAATTTTTGAAGTCCTGTCTCTGGGGACTGAGACCACAGAAGTGATGGCAGTCACCTTCCAGACCCCAACAGCATAGAAAAAGAAGGCTAATTTAACATGCAAAGCTAATAAGAGCAAAGAGAATTGCCAGGGTAAAGGTAACACTGTTGTACACAGAAAGACTGGTAAAGAATTTTAAAGCCTGTTAGAAAATTTCAATTCAAAGACCCATTAAAGCAAACAGGAATGAAAAGCCAAACTCATAAAACATCTTTGAAAAACTCAGGTCTTTTTCCTTATTAGTTTCCACACTAGAATATGTGCTATCTAAAAACAACCAGTAACAAAAATTAGAGTAAGACATGTAGTACTGCCAACACAAGGTAAGAATTTTCAGTGAACTACAGATACCACTCCTTGTCCTTGAAGGTATTGAACAAATCCCCTGGATACACCTTCTTATGTTTTCTGGTCTATATCACAGGCTTCTCTAGTCACATTTATTATTACATATCTGTCAATACTAGAGGACAGAACTGCTATCACTGTGTATTTATGGAGATGTGTGTACAAATGTTTTTGCTACAGAAAACAGAAGATAGAAACCTTAGGCTTTAATAAAAGTGATTTAAGCTATCATTTACAATGGACAGCGTACAAACACACACACACACACACACACACAGAGTCACTGCAACTCATCTGATACAGGCTAACTCATGGAGCAACAGCAGTTCCAACCTGCAGGAGCTCTGGGTTTTCCAGGATTCTCTCCCTTAAGTCTCACAGCTGAATTACCAGGTTTGAATTTTTAATTTTCAGTCACAGACAACACAATGGGTACAGCTGTTATCTGAAGCTTGATACATACATTCCCAAGCAGGCACTTTACAAGGAGGCTCAGAAGGCAGATACTCACTGATCTGGTTGGTAGATGCACTATAAAAAGCATTTACAGTAGTTGGGCTTGTAAACCACCTGTAGTAGGAACAAAAGAAATTGTCTGTCAGTACATTGACATTCATCCTTATGAATCAAAGGGGCAAAGATAAAAATTGAACTCAGTAGAAGGAAGTAGAAACATTAAGGACTTAAGATGCATTAAAGTTTAAGTACTTCTCCATTCCAGTACATGCTACCTACACTTTCTAGAACATTGAAATCTATTGTTTAATGACTTTAACTGCATACAGTCAATGAATGCCCTACCCAACAGGAGCAATTCTTAGTATTCCTATCATGTGATCTGTTTAATTTTTAAGTGACCACTGTGCTTGTGAGGCCAGCCATGCTGATGAAACAAAATTCACCCAGCAGAGGCTGCATCACTGACACCAGCTGTAAAAACTCTCTTGGATGTCTTTCAAATACGTGTGGAGGAACTGTTGAAATTAGAGGAGAGCATTTTGAAACAAGTAAAGTGGCTTTAGAGGCTTTGCTGAACAATCATGCCAGCAACATAAACAGGTAATTTCTGGGAATGTAAACTCAAAATAAACAGCTTCATGTTTTGTACCCTATGCAGCGAACATGACCATCCTAAACAAACAGACCTCTTGCCAGGCATTTCTTCTCATAATTTGATTTCTCATATATACTGGAAGAAACCCTAGTCTTCAATAGGAGTTGGACTTTGATGATCTTTGTGAGTCCCTTCCAACTCAGGATATTCTATGATTCTATGAATAGCAAATGAATCTCCTTAGCCTAAGCTCATCTATACTGACAGTGGCTTCAACCATATGAATGGAAAATCTTGACTGACTTCAGCAAGATCCAAATCCCCTCAGATGAAACCCTGAGTTCAGTGAGCCCAAGATTTCACTTTATGATTTTATAAGGGAGGAGTGAGGTAAAAGAAATAAAGATGATCATAATTAGTGGTTAGTTCATAATAACTTAGAAGTAACTCTAGTAAATGTCCAAACAGGAACATCCTGATGTCATTAGCAAAATATTATTCTAAAGTTTTATAAAGCCACATGAATGCAATGTAATTGCTTTGGAAAATTTCTTTTAAAGAGAAGAGAAAGGAGCTGCAAAACAATGAGTAAGACAAAGGAGGATGTATCAGAATATGGAAAAAACATGGTATCAATGACAATATATACACAATCCATGCTTGAAAATAGCCCCATTAATAAAAGAGTCATCTGCAGATCCTGTTTTTCTGAAAACTAATGTCTTCACTTAAACCATGTAACAAAGGGGAGAGTTTTAAAATGGCAGCATTTTGTCTTTTATCAATAAATTTAACTGCTTGTTTTATTCTCCAAGCTGAGCAGCTTATTTTGCAATGCATCAACAAGAAAAACTAATCAATGAAGGCTAAAAGAGTGATGTCATGTACATATTTTAACCATCCATCACATTACAGGCTCTAATTGTCAGAGACAACTCTCCCTGTTTTGTCTATTAGGCGATTGTGGAGGGGAGGAGCAGGGGGAGGTTGTTTTCTGGTATGTTTTCTGCTTTCTTCATAATAAGGAGATTAAATGTTAGAGGTAATGTAGTGAGATAATGGAAAATTGAAGAAAGTATGTATATGATGAGGGGATAATGAAAAAAAATTAGGGACTTAATTAACTACAGTTCAATTTCATGTTTGTTCACAGCAGCAATCAGCTGAACTCCTTTGAAGGATGCAAGCCTGCAATTTATGCCTTGGGATCTGTGCTCCAGGCTTAGCTGTAAATCTGGAGGACTGTCCCTTTATAGACAAGGAGAAAACCCATCTGAAAAGGACTCATCTGAAACAGTCAACACATCAATTTATATTTTACTGTAAGTTGGAACAAAGACGCATAGTGTTGTGACTTGTACCTCACCCTCTTGGCTTGTTCTGCTTACAAAGGCCTTTCTGTTCTCAAACAGTAATTTTTAAGCATGAAAAAGGCTTCTGGGACAGAAAATGCTCCCTTTTTGAAAATTCCTCTTAGCCTTTTATTTCCAGTCAGAGGATCAAGGGCCTGAGACATATAACAGATACTTCAAAAAAGATAAATGTGCTGTGTTTCTTCTCTCCATCCTCTGGGGGAGCTTATCACAGCTAGCTGCAGAGAGGAGCCACCCCAAGCAGCAACAAAGAGCTCTTCACTGACTAGAGACAGCTGTCTAACAGCACAAGTTGTTTTTACTGGGTGAGGACCTGGAGATGCAGGTGCTTGTTCACACAGGAACACCCCACTCCGCCCAAGAGCAGCAGTGAATGCTGGTGACATTTGGTCCACATTTACTGAGGGAGGATATCACACCATCCTCTGGCCATACTTTCATACCTATGAACTCATAGACTTGTAGGTTGAAGGCTAAGACGTATCACAGCATCCCTGTCCTGAAACTGCTGCTTTTCTCCCCATCTACCACCACAATAGCAGAGCCCATCCTGTTTGCTGAGCTTAGCATGAGCCAAAGACTGAGAGCAGCCTTGATATTCCCACTGTAAAACTGAACTCAGTTCTTTCCAAATTGCTCTTTCATAACAAGGCCTCAAGAATGACTCTGTATGAAATTCATTCTGCCTTTAAGCAGTTAGGAAGACGACACTTAGCAGCCATACTGAGGAGTCAGGAAGAACGAGAGTTCTCCAGTAACAAGCAGAATATTTCATATTTGACATTTGGCAAGAAGCATATTTCCATTCCACCACTTTTTGTACCATTCTGAGCCCTTTCAAAAAGATTTAGGAAGTATTTTCCACAAAAGAATAGAAATAACCAAAACTGCTTCCATCCAGACTAGCAGAACAACTTCACTTCTCATTGGCCACGCTGTTTCAGTGAGCTCCTTGAAATGACTGAACCTGCAGGTACAGTCCTTAACTAACAACACACCAAATTACAACATGAAGGTGTATAATAAATAGCTTTTGTTGTTAAGGTGAAGCAAATTTAGAATTTACTCTCCCATTCCTGTTTGAAGTCAGATTCCCTGAGCATTTGTTCTAGGTCAGGTTACAATTTCTGTGTGCTTTATCTACTAACAGAAGGATAGAAAAAAAAAAAAGAAAGGCATTACATATTCCAAGCTTTTATTTATTACAAAGTAAATAAATAAAAAATCTAGATATGTTTACACTGTTTTCATTTGCTATAAGTGTGTGAAAAAGGGACAGCTTTGAATGATGTCCTGTAGCATTCCCTATCTATTACTGCAGTGGTCAAAACCTAATTCTGCAGAGTTGACACTTGTACGTTGAGATTTCCCTTGTAGAAATAAAATATGAAACATACACTAAGATAGCAAGCGGGGCAGAAACTCTCTCAGCCTGTGTTCTTGAGGCTGCAATTTTCTCTGTGATATTTTCTGATACATGGTTACCCGTGTCCAGACTAGAATTAGACTTGTGTAGATGCATCAGTCCTGAGGGTTTCCAACACTTCTCACAATGGCTTAAAAATAATTAGCGAGATGGCTGATCAGAGGTGTTTGGAAAAGCAAAAGGGTTTTAAAAAAATAGAAAATAACAAACAATACAGAAATAAATGAAAGCCGTGCATGGTACAAAGGGATTCTTTGCACCATCTATCACAGTGAAAAAGCCCTGAGCACCTCTGTGCTCTCCCTTATCTACCTAATGATTGAGGAGGGATCCATTGCCATGCTGCCAATAGAAACAGGTGCTGGTTTTGAAAAACAGCTAGAAGGTCCAACAGGTGCTCCTGTGCTGGCACTGGGCCAACCACAGTGAGAGAAACATGGAAAGTTCTGGTGCTTCTCTGAAAAAGTCAGGGGTGTCACTGAATCCCCTTTTCCTTATTTGGAAACATTTGCTCAGGTGTGGGAGTGCATTGCTACAATTTTCCTTCTGTGTTAAGAGTATAGTGTGCTACATTGCCATTCATTAACAGGGGTGGCTGGGAACATTTACAACACAGCAAAAAACTTATTAGTTTATTTAATTCTCTGGAAACCTCAAACTGAATTTGCAAATTGATCCCCAGTTTTTTGAGTTGGAAGAAATAATTTGCTTTGCTGTTCAACATTCAAAGAAATAAAAAATAAATAATCATATAAACAAGGAAAATGGACTTGTGAATGTACAAAGAATTAAACCGGTCAGAAGTGAAAAACTGTACAAAGTTTCTGGAAGATGGAAAATGTCTTCCAAAGAAAACACTATAAAGAAAAACTTATAAATGGGAGGCAACATTTAAGGTGACTTTCAAAATTGTATTTCCTCTTCTCATTGTTAGTCTCTTATATATATTTTCCCCTGTAGAAACAGATTATTAGCCTAGGCCAGGCTGCCACCTGTCTCCATTAGGAATAGGCAAGCAACTAGGATGGTAAGGCTGGGCCCAGCCTTCAGTGCCACATCACTGCTTAAGATGAGGTTCAAAGACCAGGAAAAGGCTCCAGGAGGCTCCTTTCCAGACTATCCTCTCTAGGCCAGGTCCCAGCCGCACGATTTCCAGCAGACAACAGCCTGCCCAGTGTTTTTGATGGCTGCTTTTTCCTTTTTGCAGAAGGAGCTTTTACACTGTCCTAAGTGGTATCCAACCCAGAACCTCTCAGAACTGTCCTCCCTTCTGGCAAACCAAGAACCAGGGCTTACACACAATAGTGTGTGCTCAAGACAAACAGGGGTAGGTCCTGGAGAAGACCCCAGAATCCTCTCATAGCCTACTTCCTTTGTATCCTCTTATTGGGATAGCAGATGTCTACATCCCCAGCACTGAAAGTCTAGTGAAAAATGGAGAAAGGTTTGGCCAGGTCTAAAAATCTTAGATTATACGCTGACTTCAAAGGAGAAAGATGAATAATAACGAAGTGGTGTGCCCAAGTCCTCTGATGCTTTGTTATTTGCAAGTATGATATCAGCATTAAGAAGGACATATTCAATGACTGATAAAAAGGTGCAGGCATGTTTGTATACACACATACACATCCCTATATTTGTATGTATGAATGTGTATGACTCCATGGATGAATGGGCAAATGCAACTAAAATCCTGACTCTCCTTCATTTTTCCCTTCCACATCACCATCACTTCCCCCTGTATTTCCTCTGACTTTCCTCTGCTCCAGCTGTATCTCACCTGGGTTGTAATGATTGTCTTCACATCTGGTGCCCATCCTCCCACACTGCCCCTTCCAAACTCTCCACTGAGCCCTCTCAACCTAACCTGTGCTGGTTTGTGCACCATATTCCTCAGCTCCTGCACAAATCTCTCTCATTTTTCTCTCTGCTGATACCTGAGCACTTTTTTTCTTGTTTGAGAGAGCCAGCTGTGAAGGTGACAGTCATCTCCCCAGCCAGCTGTGGAGATGGCAGCCAGCATCCAAAGCTGGTGTTGAGCACAAGTAATACCTCCCAGAGCTGTGATGCCCTCAGGGGAGCCTGGCCTCAAAACAGGCAACTGCAGCACCCCGAGGCCTTGTCACAGCTTTCTGGTACCAGTAGGGCAGGGTGTGTCCCAATTCCTGCCCTCTGAGCAGTGCCTCATTTGAGTTCCTCCATGCTCCCTTCTCCTGTCAGGCAGATAAATGCCAGGGACCAAGGGAACAGAAGAGAGAACAAAGCTTTTTGATAATTACTCCTGCTTTAGTTTTTTTTTTAGATTAAACACTGTTGAATTTCCAAAACAATTCTTTTCCACTTTGTTATCCACATTCCTCCTTGTTTTATCCAACAGCTTTGTCTTGTATCTCCCATCTCCTCTGTCCATCCCCTGATAGTCTTTCCCTGGTGCTTTGATTGAACTATCATTTTAATTTCACGTGTAGCTGAGGAAAGTGATTCCAGTTTGAAATAACATTGTTGAGAAACATGGACTGTCTGCTAAAAGAATATAGTGTTTTACCTTTGGGGTGAATATTACTTCAGAGAATTTTATTTTATTTCCTTCAACACTCATTTTCTTATTTATCTTTTTTGTTCCACAATTTTGATGATCTTATAATATCTATCCTAAAATATAAATGTTATACTAAAAGCTACAAAACTAGGGAAAAGAAGAAATTAAGCAAATAGAAACAAAAACCCAAAGGTAATTAGCTATTAACATAGCACCAAGCTTCATCAAAAATTCTGTAGAGTTCTATGAAATGTAAAAGTTTAAAAAGCAAAAACAGAAAAACAAGAGGAAAAAAAAGAGGTAAAAGCATAAGACAGCAGTGGAGTATGGTAATTTAAAAGTGGGAAGTGGCTAAAAAGTGGCTGATATTTTTGAGGCCAGGTTTGACATGCCTCAGACTGGTAAGTGGGAGTTATTGGTTTATTTTAATAAATTTTTAAAAAATTACTGGAGGCAGCAATGACTGTGTCTTGGTGTCCCTTAGCAGGCAGAGTGACACCACTTTCAGAGCCCTTTTCTATCACTGAACAGTTGCAGAGACAGAATAATGTCCCAGCAGGAGCCCTAATAATCCCTCCCTGCCGGGGCTCAGGTGGAGATTACCTCCAGCCCTGCAGAAGGCAGAGAAAATAGGGCTAACAAAGGGAAGGGTCCAGAAATCAAACTGCCATCCCCCAGGCCTGAATGCAGTCTGAGAGTTGACAAGAAAAGAGCTACAAAGATGATGAGGGGCTGGCTATTATGTAGTCCTGGAAATAAGATGGTAAAGACAGGCATGAGAAGGTGTTGAATCTTGTAGTGAGCAATTGGATAACACTCTCATTTTTTAAGCATACCCATGTGACAGCTCTCAGTCCAGAGTCCCAGAGTCAGGGGCTGCCTACAATAGATTTCCTTACAGGGGAGCCTTCCCATAATGCCAAGAATCCACAGGTTCTGCATCAGAGCTGCCCCAAGGCAGACCATTGCTACAGAGAGGCCAGTGTTGTTTCACTGCTCTCTTGGAGCTGTTACCCTGAAGAGAATACACCATCATGGTCTAGTCCTGACATCCAGGAAAACCCCTAAAATCATCCCCTGGGGTTGACCAGTGCAATGTCAGAGAAAGCTGTGATGAGAAGGTAAAATGCACAATTAAATCTAAGCTATAAATAATGCCTTGAACACACAGGGCTACATTAAAACACTCTAACCATGAACAGCCGTTGTTTGTTCCTCTGCCTCATGGACAGCACAGAGCCACCCCTGGAACAAGGTATGGTTCAGTTTGAGTAGGATTTCTGGAGTCCTAAGGAAATACCACCACAGGAGCTAAGCACTGACACTGATTTCAAAGTCTGTGTGCAGAAGGAGTAATTTTTAAGTAGTATGATTAGACTAATTAAATTCTGCTTAGGTTTTAATTTGCATTTTAAGGATTTGATTACCCACCAGTAAGAAAAGGGAATGATTCTCTCATGTATTTTATGACAGTTTGTGAGACAATCTGCACTCTTATGTTTACAAATAAATAAAAATAACATACGTAGATTAAATTATGTTTCATTCTGTATCATTGCTATCAACAGCAGGTAACTAACAATGCTGATTTGTATTATTAATAATAACATTATCTCTTACTATGATTTCATTCCTACAAAATTTATTTCATAAATCCCTTCTGTACCATTTCAAACTCCAGCTGTGACCAAGAGACATAATCCATCTTTAATTGCGATTCAATTACTCGTTTTTTCATTAAATTAAGTTATAGCTTCAAGCATGTGACTACTCTGCATATGAATAGGGATACCTAGAACTCACCAAAAAAATCTACAGGAGTTTCTGAATAGTGGGAGTTTGCCTATAGGCTTTTTGTGGCATAACATATTGCTGTTAATGTAATTCTATTAAAACTTAATATATAACAGTATTTAATATACAAATTAAATAATATAAGTTAAAATATTATTAGAAGATTATGTAAATTTGCCTTTTGTCTACTCACTCTGTTTTTGGAACTTCTTTTCTAAGCCAGTAGAAATCAGATTGGGCTGCGTATTTGCGGGTTTGCAAAACATTGCCAAAATAATCACTTTCTGTAAACTTCAGCTGTATTGAGAAAGCACAGACATTTTTAAAGCATGTCCAAAGAAACAAAAGCTGACAGAAAACAAGCAGAACTTTTATTTTATATGAGATAATCACCTAATTTTTTAGCGATTATCAAAGCACGTAAAATTTTCACACTTGGTAGGAAGAATAAATATTTTATGAGCTTGGTTTAAAAAACAGTGGCTGAACAGATCTGCACAAGGGTCTGGAACACTGGGAAAGCTCTTCACTGTGCAGAGTGCTGCTGAAAGAATCATAAGCACCCAACAATGGATTGCAGACTGCACATTTCTATGGCTATTATTAAGAGAGCCTCTTTCCCAGGAGGAAGTAGGCTTACTTTTATTTTTAAAAGTACATTTTAAAACCACTTCAAACAATGTAATGAAGTTTACAGGTCTGTTTCAGTTTGCCTTACATTTTGTAACAAATACTCCATATTCTGTGCCTTCTGAGAGTTCTGTCACACTAAATATTTAAAGCCATAGGCCTCCATGCTTCCATAAGTTTCCAAATCTAATAGCATTCACACACACAAAACTAAACAGGCAAGGAAAAGGGAAGTTAATAGGTTATAAATCCCGGTCATCAGTTTAAAAGAATTCCAGGATTTGTGAGGAAGCTGCTCTTCAGATGTAAACTGTGGTTTTGCAAGCATGATTAATGAGTATTTTTCACCAGACATTGCGACCTATCTGAGAGAATAATTCCATACACTGAGTGATAGAGTTGGTCACATGCTCTGTCTCATTACACTGTTTTCAAGACACCATCACAGCCTACAGTTTCTCTGGACAAGGACTAGGCTGGTAGAGTTGGTTCTCTCAAAAAATGATGCCTCTATTAAGTGTTTGTTCATGTGCTCTGGCAAAAATGATGATCACTCTTGTATTTTACTGGTTCAGAATTGAACTTGTGTTTCTAGTTTGCCTGTGACTTTCAGTAATACAATTCGTAACATGCATGCCACAGCTGGAAAATAGTAAAATATATTATTGCTATCAGTCATTTGCTTTCCTGCCTGAGTTAGGCTGAACGGGTACTGGGGCAGGAAGGAGTCCCCCCACAGTATCCTTGTCCAGCAGGCAGCACAACAGGCCTATACATTGGATAGGACCTCTTGGCATGTTTATAAGCATCAACTGTAAATGAATTCATAGCCTGGAGAGATGAGGAGAACGTATATAGGGCACCTTAAATGGTGATATTCTGAGGTAAAATGCATTAGTCTTTTTGAAAATCATTATTTTGAAAAGAAATGCTTTTGGTTTGTTCCATTTTTATAACTAAATGCAAAATTAATACAGTGTATGCTTAACCTTTAAAATGCTTAATAGCAGGAAAGTTCTTTGCATCCAGGCAGATTTTACTCCCAGAAGGTCTCATGATCTCACTTTGATGCAACAGCATTACTATTTAGACACAATTTAGAGCTAGCACACTTCAAAAATAAAATTAAATTAACCACACAAGCATAAGTCCAGGTGCATGCCAAACAAAAGACCAGCTTTGACTTTAGACTGCAGCAAGACAGAGCAAAGAATGGCTGCAATAAATGAATGAAGGCTGCAAGCCTGACACTTACTGTTTTGATGTCTTCATTAATATATGTGTCGTTCATTATAAACTGAGGGTAACCAACTTTTGCGATAACTGCTTTTGCCTTTGAAAAAGAAAAAGAGAAAAAAAGTTTTGACAGATAAAATCACTTCTCAGCATACAGCTTTTTCTCTTTATTGCTCAGTTTCCACTTTGTATTATTATGCTTCCCTAGAGCCATCCTAATTTAACTCCCAAACAACTTGCCTACAAGGTAAACTTGGTGCCACAAATGAGCTCGGCATCACAACGCAGAGGGTCCAGATTCCGCTGTCAGATTATCACAGTGGGTCTGTCGCTGCCTGCAGAGCTTTTGCGTACTTACAGCAATGTGTCTGAGTGCAAAATCTTAACAGCTGATTTTCCCTACAGGGTTTTGTGTTAATCAGATGGTCAAATGCCTGTTTGTACAATGTTTTCCAAAGGACAACAGGAAATGGCCTGTTTTGCTATGGCACAATTATCCAACTGTGCACATAGCAAAACGGGCTTTGATGCACAGATGTGAACCAGCCTTGGACCCAGCAAATGCAGACTAGTGTTTCCACTTCTATTTGCACCTGAGGATGGGTCCTTTTCTGAAGGACACTGTACCTTCTGGAAACCACAGGACCGACCTGTGTTTAGTTTCTCAGTTTCTCTCCTTTACTTTGCAGTCTTTGCCCTTTCCCTGATGTCAGTAGAGGTGTTAAAATAAGACACTTCACTTTTCATTCATCCTCCTTCAGTTGTGACTTGGTCCCAGCATTTATGCACAACCTGCATAAACAGTCCAGTGTGAAGTAGCTGTAGATGAGTATTCCCACATTGTGTGCATGTATTCCCATGAGTATTCCCATGGTGTGCATGTATAAACAGCCTTGGTCATGTCCTCACAAAAACTCCAGCAGGCCACTCAGACACTCACAATCTCTGTGGAAACAGGTTTCCAGAAGAAAAGCAGAAGTATACATGAAGATAAGATGACATATCAAGTAAAATGTGAGAAGTCCATAGGAAAAATGACAGCTATGATGGACTAGGATAGCACAAAACTTTCTTTTTTATGTTTTCAGGATGGTGAATTTAATTTCTCCGTAAGTCTCTGGAATTCCCTCCACCCCTCAAAAAATGCTCCTCTGTGGTCATCAAACTCCAATGTCAAAACTCAAATGAATATTGCAAGATACGAAAAGCAATAAATAATTGGCCTTTAAACCAAGTACAACCGTACCAACCCTGCATTCTGCTCTCTGTGAGCAGAGCCTGGACCTCTCTAGGGTCCAATGACTTTTATTTCCTTCTTGCTGCAGGGATTGACTGCTCAAGGGAAGATTCCCCTTCCTCCACATATCCTTTCCCCTTCTCCCACTTCACAGTATCTCAATACAGCAGGGCCTCCTACACAGCAAGACATAAAACCGGCTGTTCCACAACTTTAAGAAGAAAGGTGATGGAGGATTGCCTCCATTTAACCAAAGTCATTCTGCCTCCTCTTTTATTTTTCAAGAAAAAAGGCCTCTTTTCTTCAAACTCCTTCAAGTTCTCAATCTCACTTCCAACCCAAAGTCATAATCCTCCATTTGTGACATCACAATTAATTGTGGTTGAGATAATGAAGATGTCACAAACAGAAGTTAACAACTTCAGGTAGGAAATTAGCAGCAGGAGCAGATGATCTGTTAAGCAAGATCCCATTGTCATGCAAATTGCCCTAGTAATAAAAAAAGCAATGGAAGAAAAATGCTGAATGGAAAATATAAAATGAGCCAAATTAACTCTCAACAGAATGTCTCCTCACTTTGCCAGAAGGTTCAGCAGTCTTTCACAATATTTTAAATGCTGTGGTGGGGAGGGAGGATAAAAAGCCAGGAAGAGAGCACAATTCATCTGCAAGTTTGTATGTAATCAAGAAAGTCTAAATTTTTCCTCGTGGTGTTGTCAGGTCCAAGTAACAGAACTTTGCAAGAAATCAGAAAATTTCCTTTACCATTTCCCATGTGTCAATGCAAGTCAAAACTAGCTTTGGAAAAGGAAAGAGCAAAACCCATCAGTTTCAATTTCTGCTAAGGCAGCTACTTAAACAAATCTGGTGAATCTCAAATGTTCTGCATGAGCTCATCACTTGCTTTGTGACTTTCACATTTGATATTGTGAGATTGAGATTTCTAAGCATGAGAATAAAATAGTTAGACACTACAGATATTTTTTATAAAGGCTATATAAAACCCTAATAAATAACAGAGTGTGTCTCAAGATTTTTGAAAGCAAACTCAAAAGGTAATGCTGCTTTTAGTACTTCAATGTTTTGTTAGTGTCTAAAGCTGTCTGTATTTTGTGAGATTAGATGGATAGATGGATGGATGGATGGATGGATGGATGGATGGATGGAT
>WAAE01010721.1:27094-57669 GCA_013400495.1 Nicator chloris
ATATAGATGATAGAGATAGAGATAGAGATAGAGATAGATATATAGATATAGGTATAGATATAGATGATATAGATATATGCCACACAGTATGTGCTGCTAAGCTGCCTTTGACAGCACTCATGCCAAACTAGGCTTGGACTCTTACTTAGCACTGGAAAAAAACCATACTCCTCCTGCCTTTACTTTCAGGCAACTCCATGTTTTCCACTACAGTTATCTCTGAAAACCAAATAACCAAGCACACTCCCTCAACTCAAAATTCTCTTTCTCTTTAGATATCTTTACTGAGAAAAATTTGCACCAGGATCCTAAGAATTTGCAATATCAAAAGAAAAAAAAATAGAAAAGAAAGAAAACCATCTTTGGCTGGTCTTTGTCACATTGGTGAGCTACAGAAATTAATATATTCAGTTTTCTGTAGAAATTCCTTCCTGGACCCATTTCACTGCTCACCCTCAGAACACCTCATGAGTTGATCCATACTCCAATGTTCATGCCACTTCTCACAAGAGACACACCCACTTTGATCCAAAAATCTTTCCTGCTGTTTTGTTTTAGCTCCGGGCAAGCAGCAGGCTTAAGAAAACCCACTGTTCTAGCAAAATAAAAATCCTCAGGGACCCAAAAAACCTCTGTGTGCTGAGATCCCTAGCACTGGACACTGAGAGGGGCAGGCTCCAAGATCAGGAAAGGGTGAGGAAGGTCTCTCCCCATCATAACTGTATGGGATATGATTTACCACAGTGTTTCTTTTCCAGTTCTATGCAAAACTCTGAATAACCTGTTCCAGAAAGTGACAACTTCTGACCTTAGCCTCTGCTTGCATCAGTTTACATTCATTTGACATTTTCAAGGTTAAGCAAAGGTTGCTGAGCACTTTTTTTTTTTTAATAAAGAATAGCATGTGAAAATTTCTGTTTTCATTTGTCATTTCACAAGTGAGCTTCAGCCGCAGTCTTGATGCAAGTGAAACCAGACATGGCAGAGACTCCTTTTAACACAACTCAAACTGAAATAGTGACTGAGAACTTAAACACAAGTATTACTCATGACTTGCATGTTTTATCTCTGAGGAGGAATTCCTTTTGCTTGAACAGGGACCCTGACCAGCACTGTACCAGTAAACGTGTCACAATCAGTTGTCCATGCCTTGTAATATATGGGGGGAAAGCAGATGCATACATAATCAAAAACATAGGCTGCAGAATATAGAAAAAATATATTCAGAAAATACTCTATTCTCTACTCAAAATCAAATTCCTCTCTATTCCAGACCTTTACATATTTTCATTATTAAATAAATTATATCTAGGTAGTTTCACATTGATGAAGCTCATCCCATATGCAGAAAACTGAGCAGAAGACACATCACAGCTCCCTCCCAAATGAGGGCAGGTGAGGAAGCCTTTATTCTTAGTCACAGCATCCTGGCCTCTAAAAGGCCACTAAAGGAACAAATTCCTGAGTCTGATGAGCTCCCTACCAGTAAACTCCATGAGCTCCTCTACCAGTAAACTCCAGCAGTACCAGTACCTGAAGCCATTTAAAATCTCACAACTTTGCTTCAGACCCTAGTGACTTGCTCAATACCTGAGCAAGTTGAAGTGCTGCTGGTTCAGGCTCCTGGTTGTCAACAGCTCAGTGCCAAGACTGAGGGTCCATGCTGGGGTCCCAGCCCATGGCCCTGCCCTGCCAGCAGGCAGCTCTCCTCTCAGTGGGCACTTACAGCACAGGGAGATCACCACAGCCAGGAAATGCACTTTCATTGCAAAGAGCGAGGGGATGCCAAGCAGATACCTGAGCATGCTCTTGTAGACTCCTTCACACAGAGAACGGCTCTCCTGCACCTCCACATCTGCTACTGCTGAGCTGGGGAACTGCACTGCCTTTGGAACTGTACCTCTACAGGAGACAGGTTTACTTGTTAAAACAACAAAGATAGGTAAAATTAAAGCTGAAACTGTCCAAGACTTCTAGGGGTGGTGGAGAATCTCTTGCTCTTGGGAAGAATTACTCTGTCATTTAGCATAACAATGCTTTCATGTTGTGTATCTGCCATAAAACCTTCAGATTCACCCTGGTCACTGAGCACCTGCAGGTGTCTGTCCATCTGTCTCCTTCCTATTTCAAGCATGAGATTTGTCACAATTGTTTTGATGTCACACACCCATTTTGGCCTTATGTAGTTGTGGCAGAGTCTGAAAAATGACAGCTGTGAGAGCAGGGTTAAATAGAATTTCCTCTCCCTTCACCTGTTTTCCAGTGTCTGTTTGCACGGTGCTCAGGTTATTAATGGAACTGACATCCCTGCACAACTGAGTGAGCAGTAGCAGCAGCCAGATAACAAGGGAGAAGCTGACAGCAGCAATCTAACCCCAAAGATAAGAGATAAGCAAACATGCCATGGCTATTAGTTTCAACTCCGGCCAATGGAGAAGAACATCTCCTGTGGTTACTGATCAGGAAAGCCCAATCTTCCTGTGAAGGTTAAATTAAATTCAGGATGTGATAGATTATTCTTAGAGTTCAAAAATTAAAGTTTGTGATGAGAAATAAATATTTGATGTAAAACGAATAAGAAAGAAAAGGGGACGTTAATCTGATAGAAAGTGAAGACCTATTTTTATTCAGAGAAAAGCATGGAACACTTCTACTCTAGAAGGAAAGTACCATTCGCTGTTTCTCCCAGGTGAAAAAAAGTTACTCTAAAAATTTGCTTTTTCCAAACAGCTATCTGAGGAATGCTGCAGGAGTGGCAGCCTCAAAATCCTATTATCCAAACTAGGTAAGTAGTGCAAACTTTTCAAATCCCTTACATCATTTCTGAGCAGCACCTACTTTCCTTCCAGATTCCTGTTGAGTTGTCCCCTTATTTTCATATGTCCATGCACATGGTAGAAGAAAGATTGGGCTGTTCAGCCTCAAAAAGGGGTGACTGAGAAGGAACTTCATCAGTACCTGTAATTATCTGATGGGAGAGTGTCAGAGGATGGATCCAGGCTCTTCTCAATGGTGCCAAGCAACAGGAAAAGAGGCAGAAACTGAAGGACAGGAAGTTCCACCTGAACATGAGGAAGAACTTCTTTACCATGGAAGTGACCAAACACTGGTACAGATTTCCCAGAGAGGTCATGGAGTCTCCCTCACTGAAGATGTTCAAGAACCATCTGGGCACAATCCTGTGCCATGTGCTCTGGGATGGCCCTCCTTGAGGAGAGAGATTGGACCAGATGACCCCATTGTGGTCCCTTCCAACCTTAGCCATTCTGTGATTCTGTGAAAGATTAGTTAAACCAGGAAGATAAACCCCTAGTGATATACATAATGCACAAGGGAATTGCAGACATTGGAAAAGAGTTAAAATGTGACTCTGCCTTTTCCAAACTTCAACACATTTCAACCTTATGAGGAGATTTGCTCATTGCTCCTTGCAATGCAACTACTACAATACAACCAGGCCCTCTAATTTTTTGCATCCAGTCAGAGACCATCCCTAATTTTAGAATGCTCACTTCCACAAAGGAGCAGTGTGGCTAAGGTTTAACTGGCACGCAACAAAAGTACTCTTTCCAATTTAGAAATGGCAAGGTTGTTTCAAGAATATCTGAATCAAACTTCCCAGTAAAACCAGTAAGTTAGGAAGTCTGCAGTCACCCCTATGGACTTTTGAACAGGAATGAAGTGTCTAATTGTAATTAGAGCCTTTGGAAATTCCTCCTGCTTTTCTTAGCTCTTCTGAAGTATGTCTAGCAGTTTCCATGAGTGCTCTGAAGCTGTCTTACACTTTGTGAAGTTCTCTGACATCCCTGAAGCAAAGATATAAAATCATCTTAAAGGAATGTCTAAAAGGTGTCTTGCAAGCTTTAGTTTTGAAACTCCATCCCTCTATTTTAGCAGGTGTTGTTCTATCAGCTTTGTGCTGGCTTTCATTCTAGAAATAGCCATTTAAATTGAGGTGCTTAGTCTCAGGGCTCTTTCCTCTGTCATATTTTTACATTAGTTTTCATAGGATGGGTCCACAGACCCCACAAGACTCAAAAGACATTTTTAATTTTTGCAGAGCACCCAGCGACTTTCAAGACTGGATGATTTGTCATCTTTTTGCAAAACTAGCTTGGCATTAAGCAAGATTAATTTCAGCTCCTGAAGCTGTGGTGCCTGGCCTTTTTGCCTGGGCTTGCCTCAGATCTCAGTGAGCTGTATCTAGTGCATGCCTTGGGCAGGCTATGTGAAGAAAAGCAGGAGGGTCCATTCTCTCAGTATGTATGGCTGTGCCAAGACTTTACAGAAGCAAGAGTGAGCACAAAAAGAGATCAGGCAATGATGATTCTCTGGTTTCTGCACTACCATAACATAGGAGAAGGTGATATTTTTCAGACAAGCAAAAAGACATTCTTTTTACCCACAGTGCACAGTGAGGCGGTGGGATTCATTGCTTTGGGAAGTTGTAGATGATGAACATTGTTGTGAGTTCAAAAAGTCATTATACAAACCCACAGCAGGAAAATATGAATAAATACAAAGACATCACTTATGGCTCAGGAAGCAAGTGAGCTGCAGTTTGTCAGAGGGCAGGAAAGGACAGTGGGAATGTGTCCCTTTATGCTCACTCTGAACTTACATTCATCGCTAAACATCTGCTACTGTTTGGCCACTGTCTGAAGCAGACACTCTGCTCTGAGTAGTATGACTGCCATGGTCATAGTGAAATCACCCAAATGTGAAGAGAGAGAGACCACAGAGAACCAAGAAAGGAGGTTGCAGCTCAGATAATTGGCTGCAGGGCTGGATAGCGCCAGCAAGTTCCGGCTGGGAAACGAATGGCTTCAGTGGGATAACCTACGGACACCTACCTCCTTTAAAGTACCTATACTTTGTAAAATCAGGGCTTGTACAGATGGCTCTTGATTTCCTAAGGGCTATTGGCCCAAATTACACTGTTTTGTCTAGGGAGATTTGCTGTAGTTCTCTGAAGCAGCAGAACAAGCCCTGTAGGCTAAACAAAGGTATCAAACACTGCCCGAGAGAGCCACCTATAGCTAGGCATGGTCCTGATATTTTCCTGTGCTCCTCTTGTCTCAGTCTTCAGACTCAGAGGTGTGGAGAAAACAAATGTTGCATATACAACTTCCTTAGAAATAGAGCAAAGCATCAGACAAGTTCAGGAGCCAAATGGTTGCACAGTGACCTTGGGATTTGTGCTCCATGACTTAAGTAGGTTAACAATGTTACAGAAAAATCTTACTAGAGGATAAACAAGCTCTTTTTTGGCTTATCATCCATGCTTTAAAAATGGTACTGCAAAGGAAAAAAAACCCTAACTTCCAAATAGGAAGTTATTCCTGTGCCATAGCCTAACAGGATATTTTACAAGAAAATAGTAGAATTCAAGAAAAACACATTTTTTCAAGCCTCCAGTTAAACCCAAGAACAAAGGGCATTTTAGGAAGGAAAAATAGTGATTAATAAAATAATGGCTCCTGCTCAGGACTGGGAATAATTTAACATGTCAGTGATGATCTTCTATTGAATTATCCCTTGAAGAGCAGAAGCAATAAATTACCCTTTTATAGAAGTGAGCCATCATCACACAAGTTACGTCAATGGAGTTTCAGTTGTGGGTTCCCCATTTCCCCTGTGGCCCACCATGCCAAAACACAGCTGTCAGTACCATTTAGCCACCACAGCTGGCTGCCTTCTGCACCTTCATGTAAGGGAAACAAAAGGGTCTCCCTTCTCTGCCCCCAGCCCTGCAGTGCTGCTCAGAGCTGTGACATGGCCATGGGTAACTCACAGAACACGCATCTGAAGAGTGTTGCCAGACACACCCTTGGAGCTGCACCCAGTTGAATAAATTCTCTGTTCTGCAAATGAGGGCAAAAAGTAATGACCCTTGCAAAACAGACTAAAAGGGCAAGATCAGAAATCTGTGTGTTTGTTTGTTTATCAGAGCATTCCATTGAAAATTCGGGTGGTTAACAGACGTACTTGAAGCAAATTTGAGATGATAGTCAAATACGGTACATTAAAGAAGGGCTTGAACAGAGCAGAGGAATAAGGACAGGAGAGAAAACAGCATCACAGCACAGAGCCGAGCGCTTCTCCCGGACTCAGAGCTCTTTGGAAGCAGCGTGAGCTCCATCCAGAGAGCCAGGTGAGAACTGCACGTGAAGGCAGAGTCAACTAACCCCCTAAGAAACTGTTCCTGTAAGATTGGCTTTTAGATGGTCTGGTTTAAATTCATCATTCGATCACAGAAAGAAAGGAATGGAGGGAGGAGAGAGGTAAATTATTAGATGTTATCTCATTATATTGTTTTGTTACAAAAGGATGTCAAACCTGAACTCCAAACTATACAAGGGCTAAAGAGATTATTCTCAGATATCAAGGCTGCAAGACAATTGTTCCGTGTCACATGGAGTAGTAGATTTGATCCTTTTAACAGCAAATTAGTAGTAGCCCCTCTGAGTAACATAAAAAACAGGACAGACAAAACAAGTCACAAACAGAGTGATTGGATATATCTGACAAGCTGCCTAAAGCAAAACTCAAGAATAGTTTTTACCAGAGGGTCTTTTGGAGGTCGATGGTTCCTTTGATTGCAAAGCACCAGGCTGACAGCAAGGCATACAAATTTGGCCTCAGCCAAGCACAAAAGAAAGGTGGGCATCAGTCAGAAAACAGGAAGCAGTAAACACATGGAACAGTGAATATCTGAATCACAGAGAGGATTTGCAATTAATTCTATTTCAAACCTGCCATGTCCTTTACATTACAATGTTGTCATCTAAAGGTACAATCACCACAAGGCTCTCTATGCTTATTGTCCAGACACCCAGATCCCACACTGACCCTCTTCTTCTTTCAGGAAATGAATAAAAAAATTTGTTAATGACCCAAATATGCCTGGAATTAAAGAAAAGCTAATGGCAAATTAAATAGATCACATGGAGCAGGCACAGTAAACAAAATCACCATCAGGTTTCTGTAGTTAATTTCTTTTCAGAGCATTTCAAAATTTCAAGAATGCAATGAGATTAAAAATGCAGATGATGAGCAAAATATCTGGATCAGTCATTTACACGTAGGATACAGTTCTGCCATGGAACTTAGGGCAGAAACTCCAATCTGCACTATTACAAGGGACATCGTGGCAGCTACTGATGGAAACATAAAAGACCAAAATATCCTTTATCTAACTAATAGCTTTCTTTCTTTACTTAATTGATAAATTAGAATTAGAACATTTCAGTTGGAAGAACATCTTGTCCAGCAGCCTGACAAGCTCAGGGTGACCAAAAGTTAAAGCACGTTGTTAAGGGCATCGTCCAAATGCCTCTTAAAACACAGGCTTGGGCCATCAACCACCTCTCCAGGAAGCCTGTTCCAGTATTTGACCACCCACATGGCAAAGAAAAGTTTCCTAATGTCCAGTCCAACCTCTCCTGATGAAGTAGCTTTGAACTGTTCCCACACATGCTGTCACTGGACCCCAGGGAGATGCGATTAGCACCTCCCTCTCCACTTCCCCACTTCAGGAAGATGTAGAGGTGGCCCCTCAGCCTCCTTTTCTCCAAACCAGAGAGCCCCCAAGTCCCTAGCTGTTGCCCTGCACCCTCTCTCTCACAATATATAATTGGTACCTGGTGCTTCTCCATCCTGGGTGCAGAGTCCAGCATGTGGATGACATTTATTGACAAAGAAATGCAACTTTACAGATCTCTACAATAAAGTAATACTGTTGGGTTTTTTTAACCAACCAATCTCCCTCATAAAGTTCATGCTTGTCTGTGCTGCTTTATTAAAGCCTAAGTATTAAAAAAGCAACAGCAGAAAGTGCTAGGCTCATGAGATTTAATTAGAACACTGTAACAGATTTTGAAGGTTCTGTTGTATTATAAAACTTAGATTTCCCCTGTGAATTATCTGACCCTACATGTAATGAATCTATTTCTTGAATTAAAAACATGCTCATACAAGAGTTCCAGGACAAATAGAAGATCTATCATTAACAATAAATAATATTTAATAAACATGCACACACTCCATGGAAATCTACCAAATGTCTCTCTAGGCTCTTTCCTTCCAGCCAAGTAGCTATTTCTGTGAATCTGAATTTAAACTTGTAGATAGATGTAACTTGTATCACATAATTGTTACTGCAGTATCTAAGGCATTACATAACACTAGTGTCTTACAAGTTTGACCTGGTTCCTATGTCAGCAAACTATGAAATGGTTTTTCAGCTCAGTGAGAATGATTTTAAACCATTCATTTGATAGTAGTATGGCTTGTAGTATTATTTTTATTGTACTTATGGAATTTAGTTTGTCATGCATTGTTCAGCCCAGACTCACCCCACTAACTTCAGAACCTTCAGTGACATGTCTAAATTGGGAGCAAGGTGCCATGTGCTTCCAAAATGTGTCAAAAGAGGGAAACAGCCATCTCTATCTACCAAAGATCTAGCCTACCTTCTGATGAAAACCCTCCTTAAGATGGGAATGGGAGAGCTTTTTTTAGGAGTTCATTTTTGGCAATGTTTGTATTGTTTCCCTGCTGAAAGGCAGGTAGCAAATTTTGAACAAAATCACTAAGCAGGTTGTTACATAGAAATATCTTTATTAAGGAAATCATTGGAAAATCTTCCTGCTCTTATTTTGCATCAATTTTCACAAATATCTAAATTACAGATCATTATATTTCTAATGGTATTTCTAGTTAAAAAAAAAAGCCTAACAGCAAGTAAGAAGTAATAACTGCAGCCCATTTACCACCAGGTTAGCAGGAAATAAATGTCATTTTACTATTGTTCTCTTGCTATAGAGTTTATTGCTACATTTATGCAGATCTATTTCATTTGCACATATATGAAGAGCACTGCTGTATAACATGTAAATGGACTGCATATGGAATTTAAATCTTTCCAATGATAAAATGGCTCAACAGCCTTTTCATTAGAATTACTAAAAAACTTTGAGGGCCGTGTTTGCTTTTAAATAAAAACACTGTTATTTTTATTCAAGCACAGAGAGCAGGAACAGTTCAGCTGCACTTGCCTGTCAGTTTATTCAAAGAGGGTACTTACTAATTCACTGATATCCCATTGCCTCAACAAATAAGGACACAGACCTACACAACGCCTTCCACTTCTCTTTTTATATGCCCCCTCCAATTTCTGCTCTGGGAGCAGAGCTCTGCATCTGGGCAATCTTCCTTTCCACTCATCACATGCTGTACATGTGGGAATAGAGTGAAAAGGAGGTTTTGAGTACATCCTCCTGCCTTCACCTTTGCCTCCTGCATTTTATTGTGACTTTATCTGAAAGCAATCAAGACCAATAATGCCATCCTTGATTGTAACACTTCATAACTGGCATTATTGTGTTAGGAAATGGATGTTCAGCTGGGATCACTGTTGCACTCTCAAAAGACAGCTCTCAAGTTAGGCCTCCCACCACAACACTGGAAAAACAGTGAAACCTGAATTATTCTTATATCCCCTTCTAGGCTGGATCCTTCATCTTCACAGAAAATACCCTCAGCTGCCACAGGTGTTTTAGACACTGTTTTCTGTCTGTAGATTGGTGTGTCCCTGGGATCCCAGCAAAGGTGAAGATTTTGTCAAGAAAAGCCAAATCTGAAATAAGCTCATAGTCTACATCAGCCAGAGCCAGATGGGGAAATGTGGATGCAAGGGAAGAAGAACAAGGTAACAAAAATAACTTCTGCAGAAAAGCAGGAGCTCAGATGGCTCAGCATCCAGAAAAACAAATGTATCCCTTCACAAACAAAATTATCAGTAAGTAACTGGAACTGCGAGTACTGTCCATAATATACTGTTATCAATCAAGTCAAATCTTTATCGTAACAGGAATTTACTTATTCAACATTTATATTTATTACCTTCTCATGAGCTTTTCTTTTTGTTTCAGAGTCCATCCAGTCATTTTCCTTTTCTAACATGTCAATAAAAGCCCAGCGAATTCCTTCAGTCAATTCCTCCATCTGCAAAATATTTAGTAAATCCCTCCCCAGTAAAATATATCATTGCTGAATCATTGTAAGAAAAGGTTTGGTGTATGTAGGAGTGATAGACTTGGTTAGACCACAAATGATTGCATATCAGATGGTATCTGCTGTCCTTTCTTGAAGGCTAATTTCTGCTTTCTCCAGTACTAAGACACTTCTTCTGAAGGTTTTTTTCCATCTTCTTTCCCTTCTGGTATCACACACCCTGTTTATCACTGATTGTTTCATATTGTGTTTGTGAGAATACCCACCTTGAAATCATAAAAAACACCGAGAGATTTGCAGTCCTTTGGGGAGATTTCTGGCCCTTAGGTTCTAGATCACTGGCCCAGAGGAGCTAGCTGAAAGGCATTTGCACAAATAAACCCTTTACTGCAGAGAGAATGTCTGTGGCCTGGTTTTCTTTATGTGAGACTGAGACACGGCCTATTAATAGTGGCTAAGAACTGAATTTGTGCTGACAGCGTCATGATCCAAATACAAAGCGGTATCCAAATATTTAGCCTGTATTTAGCTGCATTTGTGGATCATTGCTACCCTTTACTTACTGCAGGGAGGGAGATCCTGGCTCACACCACTGAGCAGCTTTAACTGCTTCCGTGGTCCTGGACCACCAGTGACAGCTTGGATCTGTGCAAAACTGGGAAAGCCCACAACCACTTCATCTGAGCTGCTTCTTCAGACACCTCTGCAAAGCCAAGACCACATCTCAAGCATATAAAAAATAATAATAGGACTGTTCAGTGAGTATGCACAGTAAGAAAACCCTGAATGACAGAAAACAAGAAATATAATGGCTAAGATATGCATTATATGAGTCTAAAGAACCCTCATTCCTATGGATCTGTCTGGCAGCTCAGAAAAGTGTATGCAACCAGCTGCCTCTATTTACATCAGCAGATGAATCCCATGAGAGATAGCCATGGGGAATACTGTGAGAGTGAGGCAATGAGAGAGATCCAGCCATTGCCTGAGTCCTTTAGCACAAACCAGAGCTGAGACAGCACAAGACATGACAGATGCCCAATAGATGAAGACTTATTGGAGCTTTGTGTTATCAGTTATGTTACATTTAAAAATAATGAAAATGTCAAGCAGCAGAGATTTGTATAATCTTATTCTATAAATCTAGTGGATCTGAAATGTCATTAAAAGCAGGGACTAAACCCTCAAAAGTAACATTACTTTTAGCTAAACTGTCATTAATGTATTAGATGAATTTATTAATCTGGAGCTGTCCTTTATTTGTGGTGCAGTCAGAAAAAATGTAGCAACGTTTCTTGGATTATTCATTTTTTCCTACCCTTTTCAAAAAACATTTTCTTATTTTTAGAGGCAATATGGGTCAACCTGAGCAGGTCTAGCATTAAATATGACTAAAGAGTGAACATTCACAGTAAACTGCATCCCAGGAAATAGGGTAACTTAAAGATATTGACGACAGAGCATTGACTCAATTAACTTCATTCACTAATAAGGTGAAGTCCCTGTATTTGGAGGTTACAAGTTCAAACTCAAGCTCTGCAGCTGGGCCCTGGTGTATACTTAGGCTTTATGCAGCAGCTGTAGCTGCAGGGGGCAGGGGCAGAAACCTATTCCTGCTATCAAAGTTATTACTGAAACTGCTCAGGCGTATCTGTAAAAAACACTGCAGGCACTCTGAGTTAGAAGCAGTGCTATATTTAGATACAAATAATGTCTTTCTTGATAAAAAAAAGGAGAAGTATCTAAAGTATGAAACATCAATCACAAAAAATGAGGAGGGGAAGAATCCATATTATCCATAATTCAGGATTTGCTTATCATGGACAGATATATGCCATAAGCCAGAAAAAAGAAAAGAAAAAAAAAAAAAAAAAAAAAAAGAAAAAAAAAACCCTGTACAAATAAGAGTGCTTTACTCACATGCTTTCTTACTGCTTAAGAAAGAGAAATAGAACTGAAAACCAGTGAAATGAAAATGATAACAGCCCAAATTATTAACTTGAAAAGCACACTTCTAAATGAAATGCAATGAATTTCACCTGTATGTAATTTTATCTTTATGGGTTGTTCATTTTAAGACTGAATGTTGTGACCTACACTATGAATTTTATATGTATTTCTCACTACGGGTGCTACTGTGAATTCAGACCTGACAATTTTCCAAAGCTTTGGTCTAAAAGGAATGTGCACACTAAGAAACATTATAATTAACTCACATTTCAAGAGAAACCAGCTTCTATCTGCTTCTCATAATTTTTCCTCACATATGCAAATATGAAAAAGTGTTCATCCCCTCCATAAAGTGTACATTTCTCATACTCCTACTCTTCCCACTTATCCGTGCAGGATAACACACTGCATATGCCTGGCATATTTTTGCCACAAAATGGCCAAATAGCACATTACAAACCAGATCAAGAAAAAGAGGATTGAAAACCTGGATCTCGGAGAGGAAACTCCAGATGAAGGCAAATATGAAAAGAAATGGAGAACCTGAGAGGAAAACAGATTACAAAAATTTGGGCAAGTCAAATAAGTGTGTGCTTTCTAAAATGATTTTATGATTTCCTTCCCTGAGAAAGTAGTCCAAGTAGATAAAGTCAAAAGGCAAACTCAGGCTACTGAGCCAGGGCAGTGCAGGACTTTCACAGAGCTGCTGCTCCCAGCACAGGGTGCCATCTCATGCCATGGCCTAAATGGTTCTGCCTCTCCTGCATGGAGAGATAAGTTCAGTGACTAAATGAGTCAATTTAAAACTGATTACTGCTGGAAAAATCAATGGCTGTAAAAGCAGATATTGGAAAATCTTATAAGAAAAATATGAACTGAAAATAAGTCATACATTACTGTGAAGGGTAATTCATTATTTGAATATGTTATTGAGAGAAGTGATAACATAGCTATCGTTGAAATTTTAGAATGAGGATTAACGTCTCTCTAGACTCAAATGTATGGAAGAATATTTCCTTCCACTGTTCAGCAGAAAAGATTTGAATCACAAATATAAACTCTCACTATGTGGCTCTCAGCTTCCCTTAATTTGACCCAGACATCAGCCACATGTTTCTTGCTCAGATTACAGGTGTAGCAGTCACAGCTTTCAAAGGGTAGTCCTAAAGCAGAGAAATCTCAACCAGTCTTTTGATTAGTCAGCAAAAACTTTACTGTAATAAATTATATTAGCTATACTAAACCATTTATCATCAATCATTTCTCTCATATCCCTCACTCTGTTCCTGCACAGCCTAACTTTCACTATTTACATAAATTAACAGCATTCAACCTGATTTTGAACTGGCTTCTTATTTGTCTGAGGGACTGCAGATGGAAAGAAGGGGCAGTGCCCAGATATGCAGAAAGATAACGCTTCTCCAAATTCATTGCATTTTCTCCTCGTGTTTTGGGTTTTTTAATTCATTTAAAACATTTTTAAGAATTTTATCTCTTTTTAAACTTTGTTCTAACATCAGCAGTTTGTGAGGATGAAACCACTAATTGAAAATTTCAGACAGAGACTGCATAGGACTCACCATCTCTTTCTTGTCTTCTTGAAAATGGGCTTTCACAAACATCTTACCCACAACGTAGGGAAGGGCATTTTCTACAAGGTCCACACATTTATCCCACTGAGGCAGCAAAGTTGTAGTCCCATGGATCACCTGTTGACAGGGGCATACTGTTTAAGAACCCACATGAGGCATAGGCCAAAGCATATTTGCCAAAAAGCCACCAAAATGAAACAATAATGATACTCTACAGTTATTTCTACTTTCATCCAATGTGATGACAAATATTTTGAACACCACAAAAAACCTGTAAGATTTTAAACTTAAGAACAGTACAATGGTAGCAGTGACTTAGAGAGACTAGGCTTAGAGAATTAGTGCTAACTTTGGACTAATCTTGGTATTCTTTCTGCGTTAAGTAGAGAAACAATTTCCTGTAGAAAAACACTGCCGTGATATATCTCCTGAAAACATTTTGCTCTCCTCTGACAGGGTGAGAAGCCTAGGGAAATTGTCCTCATGAAAATTGGGTTAGTCCTTATGAAACACTTCCTGCAGAGGCCTCCATTGCCATGAACTAATGACATCTAACACGGATGGGTACATGTCCATACCTTTTTGTCATTTAGGTGTCCAACTACTTTTACGGCAGGTTGTGTAAAATTGTTGCTTTCAGTTCCTTTCCCAAATAAAGCTTTTTCAGGAGAAAAGAGGTTTGAATCATCAAGAACACTGAATATGTTTGTCTCCCCCCAAAAAATTAAAAAAAAATCACTCTATCTTGCAGTAGAAAGATGTTGGTAGAACAACTTACATATTTTACTAAAGGAATGGTATTAAATATATACTTTCAGACTCTGATGATGTCATCATAAATGACCTTCAAAAGAAACAGTCAAGAATGGACAGCACAACAAGGAACAAGGCGAATCACAACTCAAGAGCATTTGCTGCCTTGGTTTCTGTTTCTCACAGGAAGAATGTTATTACTGTGGGTGCTTACCTAGCTAACATTACATTGCTCATCAAGAAGTAGTTTGAGCAAATCCGGCACACAACAAGATAGAAGATGGGTCCAGGTAAGCAATAAGCACTGCTGATTTAAGAAACTTTTGTTATTTTCAAGGTTCAAAGTGTTCCCTTTCCACTTAACGAACTTCTTAAGCTTTTCCACAGAGAACAAGCCCAATCCCAGTCCCGCAGTTAACATCTGACAGCTGTGTAAAGGCAGAGTATAGTCAGCATCAGACCTAGCAGGTGGGATAGGGATTTTGGCCTCTCACAGATTATAAAAGCCTCTTAAGCACCAATTTTGCAGTTTCTAAGCCCTTTCTTTTTCCCATTATTCTCCTCCTTTGAGCACAAGATTAAATGTCCAGCAAAACCAAAGGGTTTGGATTTGTCTTTTTCCAATAGGAAAAGATTTCATTGGAAAATTCCAGAGCAGCTTCACCCTCAGCTATTGAAGGTGAGATATTTTGGTAGTTCAAAGATTGATTTTCCCTATCATATTGTCTGTAATTAAGCATAATCAATGACTCACACTTAAATACACCAGTGAATTGCACTTCCAAATGCTTTTTATTAATACTGTATATGCAGTAATAGATTTTCAATGGCAAAGAGTACATCGCTTCTAAAAGAAAACCCTATTAGTCAAACCAATACATAATAAGGTGATATCTTTTCTAAACAGAGCCAAATTTGACAATCCACTCCTTTTCCAAATTCTTCAACCTTTACACATAATACAACAAAACACTCAAAGAAAGATCAGAACAAAAGAGAAGAAAATTTCTCTCTGGGGTGAGAGTAAACCTGCAATGGAGTTTTTCCTGATGCAGGGAGAAGAAGGGGAGTTATGGCATTAGTCATCAGAGCTTGAAATTCCTTCCAAAAGCTGTGAGTATGCATCAGCCATAGAAATAGTCAGGAGACAGAGCTGGCTTTTAGACTGTGACATACTATTATTACAACATAATAATTATCTTTATTTTGAAGGAGGCTTGACTGTAAGGAGGACATAAAGGCAGCACAGGCTGTGAGACCAATAAAAATAGAGCTGAGAGGAATAGATTACATCTCACAGTTGGTTTATTGATATTTATGTTACAACAGCCAACAGGAACTCCCTCAAATGGTCCTCCTAATATTAATGTACCACTCTAAAGCACAGTACTTCAGGTAGTAACAGTGACTATAAATAGCAGGTTTCAAGCCCTACCAGTCAATTCAGAACTTCATGACACAATAAACCAACCTCCTCCCCAGGTGCCACTGCACATTTACAAGGTCTCAAAGTGCCACTGCAGAGGAGCTGCTGATAGTTGCTGATGTGGTACTCAAAGCACTTTCTCTAGAGTCAGCAGGTTTGTCCTATTTCTAAACCTGAAGGTTTTTTTAAGTCTCATAGTGTATTTTTCCTTCTCCTTGCAAAGATTTTAAGGCCCTGTGCCAAGATTTCTACATACAAGGTATAAAAGCCACTAATAGATAATGAGAACCTGGTGAAAAAAAAATAATCTGCTTGTGTTGGTTGAGGCTGACTGAATTAATGAAACAATGAATGTATAAAATATATTCTTTCCTTTAAGGGTCACTGATTTATCTCATGGTCATGTCTTTTTAGTAGTACTTCAATGTTTTATTCACTTACCTGGCAAGGGGTTGGTGAGTCATTTTTAAGATCCTAAAGTGCCTCTAGTTCTCCATTCTCTGACTAGACAAATCTGTTCAACAATAGACTAATCCAATGGCTTGGACTCCAGTCCTCATGTCCTTTCTATTGACCTGTAAAGTCTGTTCAAATGAGTTGTTTACTCCAATTAACTTTAGCTATTAACTATTAGCTGCTGCTGTTTATTTCACTCAACTAACTCTCCATCTCCAGGTCCCAGGGGCAGATAACAGGAATGAACGGCTGATTCACTGCTTTTACTGTGCTGTAAGCTTTCACAGCCATTTACATGGCCAATATTGTTTCACTGATTCATCAGTGACTTGGAGGAAGGGGCAGAGGGCTCCTCAGTGCGTTCACGGCTGGCACAGAGCTGGGAGCAGTGGCCGACAGCCCCGAGAGCTGTGCAGCCCTGCAGAGGGGCCTTGGCAGGCTGCAGAGACGGGCAGAGCAATGGTCTGAAATTCAGCAAAGGCAAATGCAGGGCCCTGCACTGGGCAAGGACAAGCCCAGGCACCAGCACGGGCTGGGGGCCGACCTGCTGGAGCAGCTCTGCAGAGAAGGGCCTGGGGCTCCTGGTGGACAATGAGCTGTCCATGAGCCAGCAGTGCCCTGGGGCCAAGAGGGCCAACGGGATCCTGGGGTGCATTAGGGAGAGCATTGCCAGCAGGTCAGGGAGGTGATCCTGCCCCTCCACTCAGCCCCAGAGAGGCAGGTCTGGAGTGCTGTGTCCAGTTCTGGGCTCCTCAGGACAAGAGAGACACAAAGTTCCTGGAGCAGATGCAGCGAAGGGAAACAAGGATGAAGGGACTGGAACACCTCTCTTATAAGGAAAGTCTGAGGGAGCTGGGCCTTTTCAGCCTTGAGAGGGAAGCCCATCACTGCTTAAAAGTATCCAAAGGGGAGGTGCCAAGAGGATGGAGCCTTTTGGAGGTTCTTTTTTGTGATGCTGAGGAATAGGACCAGAGGCAGAAATTGAGGCACAGGAAGTTCCAGCTGAACATGAGGAAGAATTTCTTTCCTGTGCAGTGAACGAGCAATAGCATAGATTGCCCAGAGAGGGTGTGGAATCTCCTTCACTGGAGATGTTCAAGAACCATCTGGGCAGAATCCTGTGCCATGTGCTCTGGGATGGCCCTGCTTGAGCAGGGAGGGAGGTTGGACCAGATGATCCCACTGTGGTCCCTTCCAATCTGACCTATTCTGTAATTCTATGACAGCCTTGATGAGATTATTAATAAATCTGAATTAGATTTTTCCGTAAGTTTCTATGTCCCAGAGATGTGACAGCAGCCAGTTACCATATTAAAATGCACAGTATTGAAAGCTTAATGTTTCCTTTCAGGATTTTTTCTGGGCATTATATAACTCAATGTAACTCAGTATTATGCTACAAACTGGCTGATAGCCAGCATCAATCTATTTTACCTGACTAGCAAGAAATGTCCCAGGAGGGAACACCTACAAACTTGTCACTGTGGTTCTGACAGACAGTTTCTCATATTTTACACGAAGAAAATAGCATCTTTAACAAGACAATTTTGAATATGATCTCAGAAGTACAAGAGGCTGCCTTTCCTGTGTAGTTTCCATCAAGCTATTGGAATTTATTTTTAGGTATGTGATCAACACAGAACTATTCCAGTATTACTCAAGGAAGAACAGTATAGGTTCTTTAATTAGTCACCTGCATGCTTCACCAGGGAGGACAGAACACCCACACCTTCTGTACCATGCCAGCCTCCTGTTGTCAGCCAGTTTTCATAATGGCAAACAAAGTTCACCATCCAAAGTGGCTTAGACACAGGACAAAGTACCATTCAGTTTCCGTTTCATCCTTGGTTTATTTAAGGAGTCTTTACACTGCCCACACGATTACCAAGGAGGCTTTCTATTCAGGGTTCATTTAATCAAATATATGTGTTTTACATAAATGCCCATATTTCTGAACAGATAATTCGTTCTGCTTTCACAGCTTGTGGCAGCTTTCTGGTTCTTCTGCAACCCCAAGCTGGAAGGCACCTGATCATCTTCTCTGTGGAAATGGTTGGGTATCCTTGTGCTAGAGCTCATGTGATGTTGGCATTAGAGCATGGGAGAGCTCTGAGCAAGCTTTAAAAAAGTGAAATCCTATACTTCTGTTTTACTAGAGCTGTATTCACACAAGGGCAAACAGTAGTTTTCAAAAAGTTTAGATTTTGGTCATAAGGGTTTGGCCTGAATGTCACAGCCCACACAACCTAATTCAAGTTTCTGCAAAAGAAGACTAAGTTTTTTAAAGGGGAGGTTTCAAAACCTCTTTAACATCATCTAAAAGACTTTTTTGCCTTAGTGTCATATTTGTGTCATATAAATGTCTTAGGGTCACTCATAAAAATATGGGTGTCAATTGTTTTAGAGGGTGTCTTCAAAAAAAAAAAAGTTTATTCAAGAAATTTATCCAGGGTGGAAAACATTTTGTGTTTGGCAAAGGTATAAGCAGCTATAAGGGAAACCAACAGTGTCAACACTAGGACCCTCGTAAATGCCATGAAAGCATAACTTACCCGAGAAAATTCCAGCCACCGATACTGAAAACGTCTACTGAGGTTAAATAACCTTGAATAAACCATCCTCCACACCAGGTAATTGGCAAGAGTCCTGTTAAATCAGGCATATTTTTATCAGACATGTAAACACATATCCACCACAAAGCACTCACAGAAACAGCTCTACAAGCATTTTACCCGAATGGTGGAAATTTCACCTTAAAAATTAATGAGTGATGGCCAAATTGATAAATCCCAATTACACAGTAGAATCTGTATGACTGCAGCCATTTAATATATAATTGGCCCATGATAACCATTCTTAACACATTATTTGTAACAGGTCCACCACCTAGTACCTCATTTTTAGGTAATGTTTTTTTCCAAAAGGCAGCTTTCATTTTCCTTAGAAGTGGCAAGAACTGTGTTATAATAATAGTTGCATCAAAGTTCTATCCAGAGATTAACTGTTTTTTTCTTTTGTAGATCAAAGTGAATGTTATCTCCCCTCATTAGTAGGGCACATAAATGGTAACAGAATAGATAACAGTCCATCCCATATACACTCTCATTATCTCATATTTGTATCTTTCATTAGAAGTTATCAATATGCTTTGAAAACTTCTACTATTCACAAAGTTATTAAAGTATTACCATTCCTATTTTGTCAGATGGATAATTGAAATACCAAAAAAGAGAAGTGTCAGTAACAAAAATCTCATAAGAATTGAGGCTGAGAGATCAAGGAAGAGCTTGTTTAAAATTCCCAGGAGATCTGGCATCCGTGCCCCTTTTCTAAAACTTTGGGCACCTGACTGGAGGATTTATCCAGCCTAGATTGATCTCTCTCCATGTTCAGCAGTGGCTGTATGAGCTAAAGGTGCATTCTGAAATACACAATTCAACTTCAAACAGTCTCAAAACAAGTCCAACAATGGCCTACACTTCTTTTTGTCATCTTCTTTTATACATGACATATTTTTCAAGGATAGTCATTGCTTCAAAACTAGGATATTCAAACGTTATTTGTTCCCCACTGGGATATACATAACATTTTTGACAGGCCAGACTTCTCCGTAGGTAGGAAAATGGCTTCTATGCAACCGAGGGTGCTTTTATGGACTGTCTGAACAACTCCCCCATGTCTAAAAGTCCCATTTCTGCAATCTCCCATTGCCATAAGTGTGGGGCAATGCAGCTGCTGCTACAGGTGTCACTCCATTAGCGTCGCTCAGAGACACATCCCAAGCAGTTCCCTCTCTAATCATAACAGCTTGGAAACACACTTGGTGGGCATGCTGTCTTGACAGCAGCATTTGCTTGAGACATAACTTCAGTTTTTCCTCTAACTAAGCTCCAGTCCACCCACACAAAGCCTTGAGCTCAAGATGTGCTGTTGCGCCTCTCATACTGGGTGTACTCCCTCTTTTAGTGCACAGATATATTCTATAGTGCACCTAAATGCCCACAATAATTGTAAAGCATATCTGAAAAAGATTTTTTAGCATGAATAATGTACATTTATAAGACAGTACATGTCACAAAAGCCAAAACAGTTAGCTCTGTTTAGATAATTAGACCATTTGAAAATAATATTTAGAATCATTAAAAATTCATTTCAACCTAAGAAATGTCACAAAGTTCAGATTTTTCCCTTAACAAGTTTTTGACAATGTGGAATTTTCTCCCTAAATGACAAGTGAAGCACCCTAAAAGCATTCAGCTCTCATTTTGGTAAATTCTCTGTTTTGGTAAATGACATGAACTCCAGAAACCTCAAAACAATCTGCCTCAGATATTTCAGCAGAGCTGAAGAATATCCAGCTGTAGCAACCTCTGCAGCATTTATACAAATCTCACAGATTAAAAAGTTAAAGATTTGAAGATTTGCTTCCAATCAAAAGCGTGAGGTAAAATCCTTAGCTAAAGAAATCATTATCATGCACCAATTATGTATTACAATTTGGTACTTAATCACCACCAAACCCAAAATCAATTCTCTCTTCTGTGTACTTGTTTTCACACAGCAATGTTTGTCCTTCCATTTGAGTTGGGGAACCTCTCTCACGCTGATAATGCATGAAAGACTGAAATTCATAAAGGCTGTGTCTCAAAAAGGTGACTTATTGAAAGACAGTAATACCAACAAGAATTCAGAAATGTCTGTGTCAGGTATAAGTAATGAAGGCGGATGACAGTAGCAGGAAATATTATTAATTGGGGATTGTTTTAATTTGGGAAGGAAAAGGCTGACACATGCTAAAACCAAGCTGTCTGATGAGACAGTAATAATCCCAGACTGTAACCACAATGGAATCCACAATGCATTGAACAACAGGGAGGTTCCACTTGAATGTTTATTAATGGGGCTGGGCAACAGGTGAAAGGTTGAGGGGGTTTGTTGTCATGTTTGAAGCACACCGTGTGCTTTAGTTTGTTTTTCAAAACAAAACAAAACAAAATAGTAATTTATCTGAATTTGTTTACCTATTTGGGAGATGATAGTTTTACATTTTGGGCTAGCTATGCAAACTTCCAATCATTTGGTTATCTTCAGTTGGCTTTAAAGCTGCCACTTTTTGCTGATAAAGTTACAAAAAAGTTACAGAGTGCAGGTCTTGGGGTGATTTTCATCCCAGTTTCACAAATAAGTTCGCTGAGGCTCAGAGAAGTTAATCTCTACACATGGAGCAAAATCCAGTACACAAATAAAACATAAAAATCCTCTCTGCTCTTTTGATGAGACCAGACTATTTGTTGTTGTAACCTTTCAGAAGAGTGCACTCTGTTTTAACTTCCAAATGCCTGTTGCAGAAAGTGTAGGCTCACTTTTAACCAGTATGACCCTTATTGTGACACACACTCCCAAAGGAAGTGGTAGAGAGATTGTTTGCTGGGACAGTTAAAATTATACCAGTACTTATGAATATTTACTAAAGTACTTTCTGTCCTGTCTGAGAATAAAGTAGGTTGCTCATGTAAAATTCTTTGAGTTTGCACTATTTTAATCAGCAGACATGGCAGCAATTAAAGAGGACAGATTTAATATGAGATAGGTAGAAAAATTAATTGACATTTTAAGAAAAAGATCTCTTTCATAAATTTTATATCTGTTTGAAAATTGTATTCAGAAGTGAGTCACGAATCAAATTATAAGTACTGAAAAACTTTTGCCTCTATTGCTAGAGGCACTAATTCAAGACAAATTATTGTAACTTCCCTAATTTTTCAGAGGGATACTAAGACCAGAAAGGAGATCTAGTGCCTCCAACTATCTCTGAAGAAAATTCCTGATATGCTATATGAATTAGAGTTCTTCTCAATTAATAGTCCCACACTGCAAAGATATGGGAGGGTAAGGCAAAGGAAAAGGGGCCTACAAGAAAGCTGGAGAGGGACATTTTACAAGGACATATTGTGGTAAGACAAGGGGGACTGGCTTTACACTGAAAAAGGATAGATTTATCAGCTATTAGGAGGAAATTCTTTACTGTGAGGAAGTTGAGGCACTGAACAGGTCGTCCAGTGAAGCTGTGGATGCCCCATCCCTGGAAGTGTTCAAGGCCAGGCTGCCCTTGCCCTTAAGGGTGGGTCATCACAGTGGGGCTCTGAGCAACCCAGCCTAGTGCAAGGTGTCCCTGCCTGTGGCAGGGGTGTTGAAACAAGGTAATCTATAGCGTCCCTTCCAATTCAAACCATTCTAAGATTCTGTGAAACTAATTATGTATTCTGAGATCTATGAGAATGATAAAGCTGCTTCTTTCAACAGCTGCAAAGACGTCCAGAAGGGATGCAATTTAGAGTATCCTATTTATGGCTCACATAAAGCACCAGCACACAGGTAACAGGGAAGGGATATAAGCTCCTAATTAGTGCCAGCACTGTTCTATCTCCCCTCTCACATGGCACAGCTGTACTGGAGCTCTGCCATTGCTCATTTACATCACAGATACATACAGACATCTCTTCTTCCTGTAATAGAGATAAACCTCATTAAAAATGAATTAGTACACCAAAAAGCTGAATGAATCCCTGAAGACCTCTTACAAAGGTGTGACTTACTTCAGTACCTGACATGACTAAGGCTAGCTAACACCAAGCTGATGGAAACTCCTGCAGGTTGGTTGCTGAGCTTCTTGGGCAGCTCACTATGAAGAGCTCAGCTCCTATGCTGGAGTCTCAGCAGTGCCCTGGCCTGGGGACTTCAGACCAACCTCTGGACCCCGCTGCTGCACCTATTTCAAGCTCCACACAGTAAGCTGATAATATGCAGTTAAGTAAAATTCTGCTAAATTCATGCTACACCATGTCAATGTCCTCTCTACCAGTAATATTGCCCTGTGAATGATTTCACAATTCAAGATTGCTCAGCAGGTTCTCTGAGGGAGAAAATTTTAATACAAGGATTATGAGCCCATACAATTTGCCAGCTCCAACACAAACTGCTTCTGTAGCCAGACTTAATTTTCCCTCCATTCTTTCCTCCACCTGAAACAAACCTCATGAAATACTTTACCAGATTACTGGGTAAAATAGAGGGGCATGGGGCTAGCAGGCCAGGCTAGCAGGGTGCTCATCCAGGAAGAGGACACACAAGGCACTGGAATAAAAGTGTAAGTTAGGGATAGCCTTGTAACTGAAAAGAATATGAACTTGGTGAAAGTTCCTGCTTTTCCTAATGACACTCCATCTCCTGAAATGATGAGAAGATAATTCCCATTACAAACACTAAAGCAAATCTAAAATTTTGAAATCCTTTTCTAGGAATTTCAGGTCTAGATATTTACAGTAACAAATCAAATTCATGTTGTTTACATTAAATAAATCTTTAAAATATCATATGGAGAATGACACATGAGACTACCTAAAAGAAAATATCTTTGTTAACTTTCAGGGTTCACCCTAAAGGGAAATGTTGAGACCTCATTGTTAGGAATTCAACTTGAGATGATTTCCTAATTTTCTCAGGCCAGATAGCAAGGTTACCTCTGGAGCAGACTCTGACATTTTAAGTAATGAACATTATCACCTAATAGATAAACATGATCTTGGTTATTGTGCCTGGGCTGTTTGGGTGCATTTTACACACATGAATATGAAGCCTGCTTGGGTTCAGTTTAGCACTCTTTGCCATTTCTAACATTTTATAATGCAAATTTCTCAGGATAAGACTGGGCAGAAAATGCCTAAGCCACTAACACCTATAACATATGCAGTGTGAGTACACTAAGAATGCTTTTGCTCACCCTGTCCCCCTGACCTGTGAGGTCAGAAACCTGTTCTTGAGCTTTGCTAAAGACAGGCATTGCAATTATTTCTGGCCATTACTCCAGCCTCCTTCTGCCACAACACACAGGCTGGCTTAACTTCTTTTGAATACTCAGATTTTCCTTGAACAAGAAACTAAGGGAAAAAGTCTCCAGGTATCTACTCTGTAGTTACAGAATATATTTGCATGTAATTGTATTTGTATGCAGGGAATAACTAATTCCCTGTTATCTTACTAGATATGCATCCTCTGAATCACACATTTATACCCACTGCTATAACAAACTTTGGGTTAGAAAGCAGGGACAGCCCAAGTAACTTTAAAAACTTCCTTCCATAGATTAATATTGGTGGCAGTAATGCTACTTATCTGAATCTTTTTAAAGAAAGGATATTTGATGATCTGTTGGCAAATCAGTAATTTTTATTTTTCTAATTGTTTGATTTGTGTGTTATTTTTACAGGTACTATGAATTAATGTAAGCATTCCATCACTAGAGACACAGAGCGACAATATAAGATTAATCTTTGTCCTTTTATTTTCCTGAAGTAGGTTTGGTTGAGGCCATACTATACAATCAACAAAGATTGATATTTGGAGACAACACCTTAAAGAATTTCATTTTAAAGTTCAGTAACATGCCTCAGAGAGCAAGTTATCACAGAAATCCCTTAGATGTTGTCATAAGGATGTTTCAAATGGGATGTCACTTTTTCATCACTGCTTAAAGCTGTCTTCCTTCCCTGTGCAAAGCACATCTACCATGTTTAATCTGAGCTACCTGCATTTTACAACCATGTTCTACAGCTATAAAGGATTTCCCAAGATACAAGACCCTATACAAGTAAGAGATGCTGAATGCATCTGGAAAGAGCAGCTTTACTGCAACCTGTGTTAACCATAGAAGAAAGGTGTTGAAACTGAAAATTCTCCTCCTGTGCACAAGGTAATATCAAATCCTCCTTCAGACAAAACCAAACAGACTGTTTGCCTAGAGACTTGATTCCAAGAATAGCTGAAACTCATGAAAAGGAAAGGAAATAGAAAAAGCCCAGCATTTGATATCCCCTTACAAGTGTGGGTGAAATCATCATAGGATCCTTACTTTTTCCTTTCATTTTCTAGTATCCTGAATAAATCTTTGAAGTACTGGGGAACACGGACAATCACATTTTCTGAAGGACCTATATCTTTAAGCTCAGGATAGAGTTTGGTGTCAATCACCTTCTTGATGTATCCCAGCCAGTCAAACTGCAATGACAAAGAGAAGGCTGGTTACAGCAGATGATGAAGAGAGATGATTTATTAACTAAGTTACACCTTTAAAACTAATGGTTTCAATGCTTTACTTATTAAAAAATTAGAAACTATTGCACTTTGTCATTACATATGTTTTCAATCCTCATTAAAGTTGGAACTGTATTTAAAAGAACATACTCTGTAAATGAGCATACACATTCCTAATGATACTTTAACATGCTGCTCTGAATACTAAAGACAGCTTTAATTATACAGGTCAGATATCAAAAGAATAATTTTTCCATTATCCCCAACCAACCTGTGGAATCATGGCACTAAGCTCCGATATGTTCATTTTATTGTACATCACCTCACTTGTTCGATTTTCATATGGAATCATGATCTGGTGAAGAGAAAAAAAAGCACAAAACCATCAAAACAAGGTTTATCTTGCAGGGACTTTTACGTCATTACCATCCTTCATAATCCCGGTGCAGAAATATCTCACCACCTGTTTTCCAAGCATTTATGGCATTAACCTCCATTTCTGAGGATTGCATTTAACTAGAAGAAATGGAACATGTTCCTTTTATGTTTAATTCATTACTGGGAAATTTAACGAGCTGCATGTCTTCTTTGGACTTATTAAACTGATTTAGCTCTGGTTATGCTAAGGAAAGATATGTCAATACATAAGAGATAAAAAGTACATCTTGACTATTAATACTCATTCATTCCTTCCTATCAAGTAGAAGCCAACTTCAGATATAATAGGTCAAATCTGAGATAGGTGTATCTTCATAACTGGAAGTGCATCTCATGTCTCGGATTTGAATGTGTTCTTGCTTTACTCCACCTGGGGGAACAGCCAGATACACACAAGTTTCTCCTTATTTCACCCCATCATCCTGATTTCCATAGCAGGAAACTGGAGTATATAGGCCAGACAGGAATAAAGCATTCCCCAACCAGGCCTCTCATCTGGGTGACCAGAGGAGCCGGATCTCAAGTTCCTCTGCAGCATCCAAGAATACAGCAAAATCCTAAATATGAAGCAAGCCCTTTGATAACTGACAAGAAGGACATGCAGACTCCAAGACAGCCCTGTGGTTCATAATAGTAAAACAAAGTACAAGATATAGCTCAAAATTTTCTCAAGTGTTCAAGAGAAACAAAAATTCCCAATGTCAATTCCAGCCCTGCTGAAAGGTAACTCCTATACAACAGGCTGTATGCTGGGCAGTCTAAAGGACAGAGACTGATGCCAGACTAACCAGACAGCTGGCACTTCTCCAACCAAAATTCTGCAGAAAGCGTTTATGATTTTAGTATTGCTCAAGCCATGGAGGAAAAAAAATTACTTTTTTATTCCCTTTCTGCAAATTTCATTTATCTGAAAAATCTTTAAACACTTCTTGAAGCCATTTACTCCCTTCCTCTCAAAACTTTCCTTCTTTCTCCAGAGATTTAAACTGAATAAAAATCTTCCTTGTACACAACAAGCTCTCTCAAACCATGTCACTCCTTCCTATATCCAAAGTATCCTTGCTGCCTCTTCCTGAGCATAGAAATTCTCCATTACATATGTTTACTTAAAAAAATGCCAAGGAACACAGGATACAGTCAAAACTCCAGTGACAAACAGGACTACTTCCATCACAGTAAGATGTTTATATAATCATTATGTTTATTAGGGTTTATGCAACAATCCATGCCCATTGACTCATGCCTAATATCTGGACAGATATTAGGAGGATTATTCTTACTAAAAGAACCTGTAAGCAAGCATGGCTTGTTGCATAACTCTGTGCATTACTGATGCTGAGGGCTGCGTGATCCATGTCATGTTACATGGCAGCTTCACTCACATACTTTGTGGATTAATGCCCTGTAAGACACTTGTTAAGCAAAGCATTAGAGCTACCAGAGCTAAGCATACATCTTCTTATGCCATCACTGATAAACACAAGAAATATTTACTGTTTTTCAAGTGTGCTGGGTCACAAGGAAGTATTTGTGCATTAGTCCATCCATGCTAAGTTACTGAAAATGAATATTCGGCTTGGCTTAGACATTTGACAAAATTTCATCCCTTTCAGCAGAGAGATGGAAACACTGATTGGCTACTATTGCAGGTGTACAAACACACCATTGAGAAGCATCCTGTAGACTGCAACAGCAGAATCCAGATAAAAGACATCTGCTGCATCACCTGTCCTGTGCAACAGGCTTCTCTGCTAACAGGAGACCACCATTTCACAGGGATAACTCCTTTCCTTGCCAGTATGAAGGAATACTCAGCTCAGCTGGCAGTTCTGCAAACCAGCATCAAGTCTGTACCCTTACTTTTGGTGATTTCCCAACACTTAGGCCAAACCTTCTCTTTAGTTTTAGTAGAGGTTGAAATGATAATGAACTTGCCGCTCCCATGAGTGAGATTCCTGTAGCAGCCACAATGAAACTGAGATATAGAGAAGCAAAAACACTCCTCCAACCTGCAATAATCCTGTGGCATAAATTTTGTTCCATGAGGGAGCAAAAATGTCGCTAAGTAAATGTCAGAACCAAGTACCAGATTTAAATATGCTTAGCTTTACTAAATTCAGTTGATCCCCTAAATTAAAACTCATGAGTTTTTCATCCACTCTCCCAGACTACTCCATGAAAACACTTCTGGAGCTAAGGGTGGTACTGCTGTAAACACCACTCTCTCACCACCAAGATCCAATATCCCACCTCAGTCATGCACTGCTTGTAGACTGTTCCACAGAGAATAAGCCCAGTCTGCTTCTTAAACAGAGTAATATTTTCTCAACACAGGTGCACGGCAGGAGCTCAGATTCTACACAGCTTCAAAATTATAGAATCACTTAGGTTGGAAAAGACATGTAAGGTCTTGAGTTATGTCAGATTTTTCCAGCTGCACAGTGGGTACCCGTGAATTGGTGTGATGGACTTCAGCTGGGATATTGATCTCATCACCTTTTTGGAAGGAGAAGCCCTGATTCCTATGGGACCATCCTCAGGCACTTCCACAGTTTCTAACACATCAACAACCCCTGTATCTCTGTTGCCACATGGATCTCCATGCCCCCCCTCCACTGAGATGCCAGACCAAAGGACCTCGCTACTACATTAAACATTAAACATTGCCATGCCACCCCCAGGCTTGCCTCTGGTCAGCCTGGCTGACATCACATTTTAAAATACCAAGGGTATTTGGCTAAGGTTTTTCCCCTGAGAATAAAATTTACAGTTTAATGATTAACTAAGGGAGAAAAATTATTCATCCTTTCTTCATCAGGATCTGCTCCTTTCCTTCTGCTTCTAAAATCCCGATTGCTAATGCTGGTGATATAATGGCTTTCCATTTCAATAAAGGATTATATTAGATTACCAACCTCTGCTATTTTAACCTCCAGTTTGAGAACTGATTTCATATCAGATTCAGCTCGGGAGGCATTTGCACCCAGAAGCACTGCTGTATCAACCATGAACTGCAAAAAGGCATCTCGGTACTGAAAAGAAAGAGAAAGACTGAAATGACAACAGGATTTGTTCTTGAGCAGAGCTGTAGCAGTAGACCAAAAATGCCCAGATATAGGAAGGAATATAATACTTTCATGCCTTGGGAACCAAGGTTGTGCTTTCCTTACCTTGAATGCCAAGCAAGTTAAAAAGGAGAAATAACACTGTAAAAATACTGTGCATGACAGAGACAGCTGCTGTGGTTCAGGGAGTACAAATCTCAGGAAATGCAAATGACAGTTCTGGATTAGACTGACAACTTTCATCTCTTACAAGTGGATTAGACAATGTGTAAAAATGTACACCAGTGTTTTAGGCCAGCTAATACAGCAACCACCATGGCACAAAAGTACTTGTATACAAGTGCAAGCTTCATTTAGGAAACTTTGGAAGAGTGTTTTGACAGAAATGGTGTTTTCTGCTAGATACCCTGCAAAACCTTAATCCAAACAAAGCACAAGCCTTTTTCCAAACTCTTGAATTTGGAACTCAACAAAACAAAACCAACAATGAAAAAAGATGAGGGAAAAAAGATGAGGGGTTGCTCTATTTTCCAGCTGACAATACTTACAGATTTGGCTTCTGTAGTATTTTCTAGGTAATCCTCTCGAGATGCCAGAGAGAGGCTTGCTTGATCAAGCTGTTAAAAACAAGACAAAGTAACATTTAACAGTTAAATTAATCAGGTTCAAAGATAAAGTGGTAAGAAACTTTGGAAGTGTTTATATTTTTCTGGCAATTATGGCAGCTGTGTGCAAATATCTAACATACAAAACACTGCACCACGAGTTCAACAGGATTTCAAAACAACAGGAAAATGCCATGCTGTGCAGACAGGTATTAACTAAATCACATTATTGTGATCTGGGGAGCACTTTAGGAGTGAAGCCTTAGGCCCTACAATAGCTAAGTCACCTAAAGAAAAGAATCACAGGTGGGATTTAGATGTTTAAAACAGCTATATCAGCGAGTAGGAAATGCAAAAGGACTGGGCCTTCAGGATCAAACCATTGGTGCTGATGACCATGCATCCATTCTTTGCCTATTTCAGGGGTACAAGAGTCAGCTTGGGACCACACCAGTCTAGTGTATGCACTGCACCAAATGCCCCTGAGGCGCTGGAGAATGTGAGCTGCTGTCTGTCTGGGAAGCATCATCAGGTTTTTTTGACTGAAACTGAGGTTACCCTTTTGAGCTTCACCCTAGACCAGCACTGGGTGATGTACTCAGTCCTTTGAACAGATGAACTGAAACTGAAGTGTCTACCAGCCAAGACTGCATGCACAGGATATTGTTATGTCCCCAGTATTTTAGCTAAGGTGTCTGGTAGTCCAGATGGATCTTTGACCTTCACTTATCTTTTCCATCTAAACAGGGATCAGATTTTCTGGTCTACATTCATCCCAGTATTGAAATGAGGCCTGAAAGTTTGAGATCTGCATTTAGTGTTTTGAGTGAAACATCTACATGGGACTATTTGCATACTGTTTCAAATTCCTAACCAGAAGGACTCCATACACAGCATGTATTTTATAATAACGACTGGGAACTGAGATTTCCCAGAACTTTTCAAAGTGATCAAGTTAGGGTAGGGTATGGAAGCCAAAGCTGACAACTTCAATCAACCAGCTTCCAAACTCTGAATAAGATACTGATTGGAGCAGAAACAACTTCTTTGGTGTTCCAAACATTTTTGGTTTGACGAGGCAATTGTTTTTAAAAGATAGTCTGGTGACTAAATAGATTGTATTTATTCATACAACTCATATAAGTCTTTTTTAATCTAAATACTTTAGGTTAAATGATTTATA
>WAAE01010722.1:0-10531 GCA_013400495.1 Nicator chloris
CATTCACCATTTGTGCCTTCTGCACATTCCATCCTGCAGCATTTCCTCACAACTTTGCTGATCCCACAGGGACACCAGGAATTCTGCCAGTATTACACTGGTCATTTGCCTTTGCATTAGCAGCCTTGGAGAAGGAATCAGGTTGTGAAATTTCTTCTTCCGGAGAGCAGAAGCAAATATTCCATCACATCCTAGTGCTGAGAACAGCAGCATTTCAGGCTTTAGCCTTCTATTCACGCTATCTGTTCATATGGTTTCTCTTGCTTCCCCCTCGATTTTACAGCAAAGCCCATATTTTCATTAATTGAAAGGTAACAGAATGAAGAGAAATAGAGGATGAAAAGAAGTACAGGGATATACACCATGATAAAAGCAGTGTTTGAAAGTTTCATCCTAAGAAACTTAATTTCTAATATCATTCTTAGGGAAAACCACAGAATTTCACAGAAATCCTACCAAAATCAATGAGATATTGCATACAAACTTGTGGGATGAAAAAGTTGGCTGCCTACTACTTCTGCATTTTTACTGTCTGTCAGCAGTTTAAACCTTGAAACTACAGATTTCCAACTTCTCAAACACTTCTAATGGATTTTATATAAATTCAGTATCAGTTTCATGGATTAAGCAATTTAAACACAGTTCTTCCAAGTATTAGAAGTAGGTGAAAGCTGATGCATAGTCCAGAAAGGATGTTTAGAGATCAGTTGTGTGTTTTTGCCCAACTTCAGAGACATTTGAACACAGCAGAGGTGTGCAGGACAAAGAGTTGTTTCCATTCACCTTTGTGAAAGAGACAAACAGTACCAAATTATTTTGTAAGGGGAAAAAGTGACTCTTTTACACAAGCTTTAAAGCCAATGCTGTTCACATGATACAACCACAGAGATTTGAAGGATACTCAGACCAGCAGGAACTTGCACTTCATTCCAAAGCTGAAAGATAAAAGACAAAGAAGCCTCTACAAACCCCATCCCTCATATTCTTCATTCAGATCAATGAACATCTGAGCCAAAGCAGAGATACGTTTGCATTTTGAAATATCCTTTGTGAAGTGACATTTATTAGCAAGTTTGGCACAGAGAAACCTCACTGGGAGAAGACACTGACAAATCTTGTTTTCTCAGTGTCTCACTAATGACACTGAGTGAATTCCCACTGCTTATATGGAGTCAGGAGCAAAATAAGCATTAAACAGAATCATGTAAGTCAATAATACAAATCAGAGATAAGAAAATATCTGAGGAAATTATACCTCACAGAAGAGTACGTATTGTAAAGATTATTCCTTCCCTTCTTCCCTCCCCCTTATCTGTAACATTTTGCAGTCTGTAAAGCAGACTTGGCTTAGCTCCTGGTGCTGTACATGTCCGCATCTTCTGGGCTGGACTGACCATGTTCCATAAGTTTTGGATCAGGCTTAAATTTTGATGTCTTCCCTGTTCCTATTAGAGATAGTAAAGAAATATGGTTAGAAAGTATGTATATACTTGAGCTGTGAGGAAAAAAGCTTAGTGATACATTTTGAGAATTTCTGTATTACCAAACACTTAGAAAAGATCAAAATCTGTCTGTTCTAGTTCGAAGTGTGTTAAGAAGTGAGAGAGGAGGATGAGGGCATGCTGGAATGCTGAGTGCACCAGTGGATGGAGAGCAGGACCTCTTCTCACTCTCCAACACCACCTCCTAGCCCAGCAGAGTGAGAGAAGAAACTGTGAAGCTTTGCCCAACACATGGAAAGGAAGGGAAAGTTTGAGGCATGGAAAAGAAATCTCCAGTGTTTCTTGCCCCAGTGCTCCCAGGAACAGAGCTGGCTCCCAAAACCAACCCTGCCAGATCTCCCCGAAGCTGCTGCCAGATGGCAAGAATTCCAAATGAAGACAAAGACTCTTACCTAGTTTCACTTCATGACTTCCAAAACCCATGAACTGAGTTTAGTAAAACACTGAACCCTCCCACTCACTGCAGAACAGTGCACAGGCTGACATATTTAATGATACTGCAGTTCAGCTTTTCTGGGGCTGTGTCTCCTGTTCCTGATCTGCTGCTTTTCCAGCTACAAAGGATGTTACATTCTCCTGAGAGCTTTGCCCCACTTGGACTGAGAAAATAAACATCTCTGGCAACACAGATTCATTTAGGGCACGGATATTTTTGGCTGTATTAGGGACATGAACTAATTCCCCCTATGAAAGCAAAGACAGATCTATAAACACAAACCCAATAAAGACAGTGAGGCCTGGGGCAAGTGTAAAAACAGATCAAAGCATTCCACAAACTAAATCAGAAAAAATTCAGGTGCAAAGCAAAGATGTGAATGCATACACCAGTGAAAAATATTAAAACCCTCATCCAAGTATGTTCTGCTTTTTTTCTTTCCAGAAAAAAAAAAATCTCTGGTAACAACTCCTTCCTTCCAAGTGATTTCCTTGTAACAAAGAAAATTCAGAAGTTGCCCTTACAAAAGGTAACTATATTTTAAAGCAAATTTAGTTCTCCTTTAATAGGTAATTCTACTGTTTCCTCTTACAAATTGGACTACCAAATTTTTGTCTGTTAAATAGGCTGTTACATGATCTAGTTAATTATCTCAACCACTTAAGATGCACAAGGAACCACTTCAGAAAACTCAGCAAAATAAAATCCAATGTTTCATTTCTCAATTACACACTCCTCTTTCATTCCATTATGGATCACCTCTGCATTGTTAGCAGTGGCTAAAAGTAATAAAATCCATTTGAGACTTCAATCTTCTAATTATGATCCAAATTAAAACCTTTTTATGTGATTTGCATTTGGATTATTCCTTATTTTGGCCTACAAAAGAACCTGGCTACTATTAATATTGGTTCTCTGACATAATTGAGAGAGAACAGCAAATATATAATTCTGTAACTACGACAGGGTCCACAGTGAGAAAATTATCACCTCCCTGAGGCTCTGAAATATGTATTAAATGACAGCATGTAAAATATGCTCTCAAGAATAATATGCACTGACAGCCTCCTCCAGTTTAGAGCAAGAGTAAGTGCAAAATTAAGTCAACTAATTGGATTTGCAAGTTACCCTGAGATTACACTTGAACTGTTTAATTCACCTGATGAAGGCACTGGATCTTCATTACTCCAAGACTCTGCTGGAGAAGATTCTGTTCTGTTAAATGATCTTGACTCAACAGCAGACTGAGGTTTGGTACTAGAAATTCCCTTATTTTTCTTATCTTCTTGCATAATTGGTTTTGACTCTTGCTGCAGCTGTGAATCAAACATTAATAAAAGAAAGCACATGGGTATATGCTTAATACATTATTGCAAAATAAAGCTTTCAAGTCTGGGAGCTTGTCTTTTATGAAATTCTTTTCAGATATGACATCACACAATGATATTCAACGAAGCAGCTGCACACAAGGGACACAGCTGGAAAAAGTGCATGAAACCCCACAGATCAGACAGAATAAATTCATGTAGAAAGGAATTTGTCATGAGTATATATTTAGGACTGAAGCTGTGGTTTTACCTGAGACCCTCTAAGAACTTCACAAGTTCATTTCTAGGTGAGGAGCCTTTAGCCTTACACAAGACTGAAATAGCCCTGAGTGTTTACAGAACACTTACTACCCCTAGTTAGCAGAAGATGGAAAGATAAATCATGGTTACACCCTAGTAATGAGAAATAATGTCTTGGGAAGAGGCTTCACTCAGGGGAAAAAAACAAAGTTAATAAAAGTGTCTGTACCACATCAATTCTTGTTTTGCTATCAGTTTAATGACAGTTATCTGAATCTCATTTTCAAAACTCAGAATTCCATTTGTGCTTCTCAGAGGAAATAAAAGGTGAGGACTGCATGCCAATGAGCACGGTAAATTTAAAGTAAAATGCTTCTACATATTAATGTAACGGAGAAACTGAAATTTTCTTTGAAAAGAGCAATGAAAAATTACTGTGCCAAGCTGCAATTTTACTTGGGAAGTGCTACTTTTGTCAAGGTTTTATAAATTTCCACTTGAGAAGAAACCCTTTCGGGTTCGATAAAACTCACATTTAATTCTGGGATTACTAACCCAAATTCCATATGTCATTTACAGAAGGTTCATATTGCCCTCTACTCTCTGCTGGCAAGGCCTCAGCTGTTTACTAAGTCCTATTTTGACCACTTCACTTAAAAACCAGAAACAACACAAATCACACACAAAATCCCCTAAAAACAGAAAAAGCAGAGAAACGAGCGGAAATTCCAAGAACAAGAATTATGTCAGAGATAGAAAGCCTGCTTTGAAACACAAGGTTATAGTGGGGAAGAGAATGTCAAAAACCCTGCTAAATTTTCCATATGTAGTAGGTCAATATAAAGAGGTTACTGACCATTTATTCACTATGGCTGCAATGAGGACAGGACAAAGAGAAGAAATAAATCAGACACGGACAATTCATATCACAGGATAAATACACCAGACTTCCTGCAAGGGTTGTAGAAGAGTAAACCAGTCATACCTACTGTAATCCTGAGTGTCTTTAGTCTAAATTCAGGGACTGCTTAAGACCAAGGCTTGAATCAAAATGGATCCTTTATGGCAAGATAAAAAGGAGCTCTGAGAGAAACTCATTCTTCTCTTGTGCACCCTGCATACACTGTGTGACTACAGAGGGGATCTCAACATCTACTGGTGTGAAAGGTGTAAAAACAATTAAACACTGAAGTGACAAAAAGATCAGACTGGGGTTTGTGCCTTGCTTAACACCACCAGTAAACCCTGAACAGCATCAGCAGAAGAGTCCACAACTTTAGAAAGCTCCCTCTCAATGTGTGAGCTTTCATTACTTCCCAAGTCCTACCTTGGTGACAGTTTCCTTGTCTGCCCACAGTGACCTCACAGCCTCATAGGTCTGATGACTCGCACAAAGTAACTTTTTCCCTGTTACCTTTTTTTTTAGAAAACCATAATTTAACAAAAGCTTTTAAAATACAAAGACAGACTATTCAAATTAAATTAATCACGTTTGCATGAGAACATGCTTGACCCCATACTAAGGCATCTACTTTTCAAGATCTAGTGCATATTTCCCTTACATCAAGCAAATTGTAAATAATATGTAAATTGGTATTAGGAATCCACAGGAAACATTTCCATGCTTAATCCACCTACTCCAAATGAAATCAAACCCTGAGCAGCAAACAGTGTGCTGGCAATGTTGGCACAACAGAGGGAGCACCAGGTTAAAGGATCCAAACTTGTCCCACTATGTTGGAAATGACCACAGATAAAACCAGAAACTTACCTTAGCAATGACCACTGACTGAGCTGGGTAACAAACAGAATATCCTACAGTAGTAAGTCCCAATGGATAAGCAATCTTCTTAAATCTAGAACCTGTACAAAGCCAAATACTTTGAATAATTAGACAAAAAAATGAAATGCAAACTAAGTAGTTGTAGCAATTAAATGCAGGAGACATTGATATTCTGAAAGAGAAACAAACCCAGACCATGTTTTCCAATATTATGAGGAATGAAAAGAATTGTATCATTAGTCTGTCTAGTCCTGCTCTGTCAGCTCTCAGCCAGCTCCTAACAGCAATCAATTGTCCCTTCATTTACCAGGAAGGATTTATTTTAGTCACACAGGCTTTTGCCAATGTTTCAGAAGAGTATTCTGACCACTAGAAGTGTTACATGCTCCATACCCCACAGACCAATGATGAAAACAAGCAAACCTTACCTTTTCTTGCCAGCACTACACCACCCAGGCCTAACAGTGTAATTACAGCGGCTTTGGGAAAAAAGTCTGGAGGGGGGTTGTTCAGGTAATCATAAGCATCTAAGAATTGGACAAAAAAGAAGCAGGGCAATTCAGTAAAAGTCATTTTATTTTATTTCCCACTTAAGAAATAAAGGTGAAAATTTTGATTTTACTGAGAGTTTAAATTGTATATAGATGATATATTTTATTATTATTTAGATACCATTATATAGATGAAATGAGACAGACTTGCCTACCTTTTCCAAACTGAATTGAATCCATTATTCCATTTTTAACACAGACATAGACACTCTACAAGGAAAAACAAAACCAGAAAGTAAACTCTCAGCAAAAGTAGCTGTTCACACATATCTCAGCACAATGAGACAAAGAAATAGTGTGTAACTTTAAAAAACCCAAACCAGATCAGTGACCTTCTAGAAAGGCTGTGCAGAGATCTACCCTCTTCATGACAAACATATTTATATTTTTAAAACTTACATTGACAAATAATTTAAAAAAAAAAACAACTCTCCAATGTAAGCTCACTTTCAAAACTGACATCTCAGAAACTGTAGAGTAGGAAAACACCTGGATGCCAATTCTGTAAGAAAATTCAATTATAAAATACAATCTTCTCTTCCCTAGAGACTTTTCTAGGAAAACTGAAAGAGCAACACCGAGTTTGTACCACCAGAGGTCACTGCTACTCAGCGTCGGGAACTCACAACGATAAATAGTGTGAAAAAGTTTGGTACAGATTTATAACAAGAGAATTTCAATCATGCAGTCACTGACAACATTTTCACAGACCAATGGAATCATGATTTACAGAAAATACATTTTGAAGACATTTCGAATTTTTGTTTCTTTCAGCTATTAGGGTCTACATTTTTTGCAAAAGCAAAACACAAGCACAAAATCTCCTCCTGCCAACGGCCAGGGTGAAGCTGCTGCTTCCCAACAGGTCCAAAAGCAGTGACAGGCACCACAGTTTCCTCTCCACCTGGAACATGCAGTAACAGAGCTAGGAGGTGTTTCTGATGACTCATGAGGAACAGCCTCCTGCAACAGATACATGGGATGCATTCTGTTTGTCTTTTTTTGTCAGGTACTGCCCTTTGGAAGCAGCTCTTTCTCCGTGGACTGCACCTGGAATTTCAGACTCCAGAACACCCTCAAGTTCCACCAGCAAGAACTTACTGACATGACTCCTGCCGTAGAAGGAGGGCTCATTTTCCAATCCAAAATTATCTTACGCTAAGACAAGGAACTGCCCAAAAAACCCTCCAGGGGGAAGTAGCCTGTTTTTTCAGTGGTTTAGTGTAGTGCAGAGAGGAACTGCAGGAAATGTTGGGTGCAGGCATCCCTTACCTGGGACCACCCAAAATAGCGGCCGGTGGTCGTTCGCAGTGCCCAGAGCTGCTGCTGCAGGTACCCAGGCTGCTCCTCGATGTACTTGGACTTGGGAGGGGGTGCCCTGTAAATGGGGAGCTGCAAACAAAGGCACAGCTGAACAACAGGGGCAGAGCTCTCTGCTCTTGTTAGCTGCTGCATTTGGAGGGGGTTTTTCAAGCCTGCAAACCCTCAGTGTTCCCATTACAGCAAACAAAGCCTCTGCGTGGAATTATGAACTTTTGGAGTTCCAAACTGACTCTACTCAAGTGGGACTTCACTCTTTAGAAATGAAAACTGAAACAATTGTGTAGGTTCTAAGAAGTAGAATTACTAAGTAGAAAATGGATGTGTGTATTACTAGAAATTGCACATTAGAAAAGGACTCATCAGTAAGTATTCCATTTTTATCTTTTCTGACTTCATTTTTGAAATACTGTAATACTGAGAACAAGATAAAACTTTATTAATTGAGTGTTGTAACGCTTCGTGTTTTATTTGAGCTCTGGTGGTCAGTTATTTATTATCCCATATTACTTTGCTATGTGTTTTATTTACTGGGTAATATAATTCAATGGACAGAGCTGCTATTCTGCAGATTTTTCTAGCATTATTTTAAAGACCAAAAAATAGGAAGATTCATACCTTATCTGGCTTCACCAGCTGACTTTTGGATTCCTTCTCTGTTGCTGCATATACAGTAATACATACAAATGGCAGCCCAGAAGAAAAAGCTGCCAGCTTTGCCACCTGGGACAGAGAGATGAAAAAAGGGAGTCTTAATGCTGAAATTAAAATTTCTCTTGGGATTGATCAAATATGGGATTAACAAGTCACTTTTAAAACCTTTTTTAAACATTATGCCTTTTAGAAAAGTCTTCTGACTTACACAAAGATTTTCTCAAATTATAATGGTAAATAAAAGGTTAAAAATCCCTGACAACAATTTTATGTCTAAAATACCAGGAAGAACTTTGTGTTCAAAGCCACACTGATGCTTCCATCACCTTTTAGGGTAAATTCGGGTGCAATTTACTCAGCATGCAGGAACTCCATTTTTGAAGACTTTTTAAAGAAAAACTATTTTAAATGTACCATAATTCAGACTGCTTATTTCTGTATAGCATGTTACCAGAACAAGATACCAATTTTCAGTAGACACTAGAAGGAAAGCTGAATTTGAAAGTGACAGGGCATGAAAAAGTTGTATTGTTCACTTAAAAATACATATATTTATTTTTTTTAAAGTCATAATGGATTCTGTGCTCAATGTAAAAGAGAAAGGTATACAAGGAATGATCAAAGTGGTCCAGCTCCTGACTGACAGTAATTGCTTTACTTTTGGGTGCCTGCAGACAAACACATAAATGTTTTAAGATCCAAGGAAACAGCTGTACTGGCTAACATTTACACTGGCACAGTTATCCCAAGAGGGTTTCATTCTTTTCTACTGAAATCACAAAGAACCAGAGTGAAAGAAAAAGCAACATCACCTTGAATACACTGAAGAGGCTTCACTGCACGGGGCTGTTTATCTTGTTCCTTATCTAATCACGAGGTGCACTAAAACGACCTCAATTAGCCAAGTTGTTTCTAGTGTTAATTTTTGGAAATTATTTTGTTAAAAGTTACTTATGAGGCATTATGTGTTAAACAAGGGAAATCATATATTGTTTAGCCACAGAAACCAAAAAGTATTTTACCTATGAAAACTTCTACAGAAGTTACTGAGAATTAAGAAATGGCAGGATCATATTGTTATATCAAACACTAGGAGAGAAGCATGGAGAAGAACAGCTGCAGCAAGCTGGAGCTGTGAAACACCCTGGAATTACATTAGAATGACTCCAGAACACCAGCTGATAACTGACTTACAAATGAATAAAAATTTTCTTTTTGAGGAATTCAGGAAATCGCTGCAGCTACAAAAGCCAGGAAGCCAGGTGACCTTTCAGGAGAGGAATTCTGCACAGACACAGAGCTAAACACCACCACAAGGAAAGGTCAATGGCCAGTATTAAAATATTCCCTGTAACACCACTGCCTAGTTCCTGACCTGCAACACTGATAACCTGAAGGATTGTTTTTCCCCAGGCACAAAAAGCACACCAAAGACAAACAGACATGGCAATATTTTTGATGAGATGCCTGAACAGCAATTATTTGCTGAAAAAATGCATTATATGCTCTCTAGCAGAAAAATGTTACGGCTACACCTCTTAATAGTAGAACTTGAGTAAGACCAATCAAAATATAATACTAAAACTGTCAAATGTACTGTCAAATGTACCTGGATAATTTTGGCTACAAGTCTTTGCATTTCAAACAATCTGCTTCAAAGTGCTCAAATCTTATCAATGATTAAAAAGATAGATTCAATTAAAAAAAAAGAAGTTAAAAAGCTACATCACTACAAAGAATTCACTATCTTCCACTCAAAAGATGCAGAATACAAATGAAACCATAATAAANTCAATGATCAAAAAGATATATTCTATTAAAAAAAGTTTAAAAGCTACATCACTACAAAGAATTCACTATCTTCCACTCAAAAGATGCAGAATAAAAATGAAACCATAATAAAACCGTATAGTTAATTTATGCTAATCTCCAAGACATTGTTTCCCACTGAAACTGCAAATTCTGTGTGCTTGCTTCAAGATTTGAATAATGAGTCAGGAAACTTGTCCTGAAGGTAGGAACTGCCTCAAAAAAAAAACCAAATGGAATCAGAGGAACCATTTTTATGCAAAAATCTGATGCATGGATTTATATTAAAAAAAAATACAAGTTCTCTATCACAAAATGGGAATCTACTAGCCAGGTTAAAATAAGATTAAAATTTAGCAGCCACCTCATATCATATTTTCCATGAAAAATCGTTAATTAAAGAATAAAGAGTCATAGGCTTATGACTTTCTCCTACCACTCAAGATGTCTTGAGGTAGATCACAAAACCGTCTCAGATCCCTTTGTTTTATTTTTCCCCAAAGTTACAGAAGACATGATGATAGCCAGAAGCTTGTAGGCCAAGCCCAGTATCCTAATTCAGGTACGTATTTATAAATCTCTGATGACAACCACCAAAACCCCCCACAGGAGTGGAAGAGATCCTTCCACTTCACCTCAGCTCACTGATACTTCATGGATTTGGTTTTAATCTTGGTCTGCCATATGGTGACCCACAGAGAGTGAAATCTTAAGAAGAATAAAACTCTTATTATATAAATCTTTCATAGTAAATAGTAAAGAACACACGTGAAATTAAGTCACTTCACTAAAGGTACTGAATCATTCAGATTTATGTACTGAGCCAAACTACTTCAAGATCACCTAGCCAGACAGCAAAGCCAAAGACAGTTTCTTTTGCCGTAACAAACGAAAGTAAAATGCTTTAT
>WAAE01010723.1:0-60267 GCA_013400495.1 Nicator chloris
TGATGGAAAAGGCTTAAATTTAAAATGCTTTAATGTAATAATATATAAATAAATAATACATAAACTATATCTTCACCTAATATCTGCATTTGTGGGGTTTTTTCATGCTTAATTCATAGGATTATGAAATGTTTTCAAACAGCTTTTAATATTAAGCTGTTTTCAAACAGCTGGGGATGACATTTCTAGTTTGCAAATCTTCAAATTAATTCATTAAGCACTTAATATATTACCATATTTCCAATCTCAGAAACATTATATTTTAAACAACAACAAAGAAAGTTTGTTGCATTTCCCCAGGCTTGCACCTCTGTGTTTCTCCCTTTACCCCGTGCTAGCTTATTGATCAGACCACTTCTTTTTCTCCAGCCACCCATCCAGCACAGGCTCCCCTCTCAGAATGCAGTCAGCAACTACTCCACATCTCTTACTGGCATGTGTCACACACAGACATTCAAGTTACTCTTTCCCTTGGCCACCAGGTTGTGGTCCAGGGAAAGAATCCAGTTTCCAACCAATAAAATAATACCTTGTTTCCTATTCAGGATCACAGAGTTGAACTGAGAGCCCAAACTGGAGTAAAGGGATACTGTTAAATCTGAGCTGGATTTAATGCCATGGTTATAGTAGGTTTGCTAACAGCACAGCACAAATGCTTTCATAATTTTCAGGCCTTCTTAAAGACCACAATATCTCCTTATCATCCTCCTGATGACAATGGTCATTGTCGGGTCCTTCTTTATATCCAGGCTGTAGTGACCACAGTTAAACAACAAAAATGTGTCTTCCTAAACCTTGTCACTGACTGGATATCTTATGCCTGGAAGCACAACCATACTTTATCCTATGTAAAATAAATGTGCTGTTTTTCTTTTTTTTTTCATGTCCAATTCGTGTGGAGCTATCTTTTCTTTGAGTTACATAATTTAGTGGCTTCAGGAGGTTTTTCCTCTTTTTCAGTCAAGCCCAACAAAATGCATGCCAATTATTAAGGGAAGACATAAAATTCTTCATCCTGTGTGTGATAAATGCATGAAGATTATCACTAATGCATTCAGAACGATGACTTTTCTTCATGGCAGAAGCAATATAAAGTCTAAGATATAGTTTGTTTTGTAGTAAGGATCTGAACTTGATACCCACATAAAACATATGGTTTTAATTTCATTAACAACATTTTGTGATGATGAATCATCTTACAGAAAACTTACAGCTATTTCTTACTGTGCTAAAGTCTCTTAAAATTGAAAAGAAACTTAAAATTGGGAATTGTTTAAACCACAGTACATTAAAACCTCTAAAGAATTAGTGATATGTGAAAAAAATTACTAATATTTTTCTTTATTGAATATACAGCAAAAAAAAGTAAAAGTTACCTAACAATATTGAAATGCTGCATACTTTCTGAATACTGATGTTACTTAAACCAAATCTTGTGATTTTACAGTTGAAGTTTTTTATATCATGACCAATATGTTGCTATTTAAGGACTACTCTTTTCAAAGTAAAAAGGATAAATACATAAAAGCAAAAAGGATGATCAACTTAAACCAGTCAAAAGATAAACCCATTTTAATGGACCTGCTGTAACATGAAAATAGGCAGTATTTATGATCCATCTAAATGGATATACAGAGAATGATTAAGTATTCATCTGAGAGCCGTATGACATTGAGGTGGGTTTTCTTTTAGTCCCTAGGAAAAAAAATCAAATCTAATGGAAAGTAAAAGCTCTACACACTTAGAGTGCACTTTTTGGAAATCCAAAAAACAAGAGTGTTTAAGTCAAGAGGGTGCTAAAAGAAGATATGGGGAGTTGAGTGCAATTTTCTTCAATCTCATTAGTTATATTGAGAATAGCCAAAAGCTGAATGACAGTTTTACTTAAATTCTGTGATTTTCAGGGGCTTTGGGTATTTGGCTATAGCATTAACAGTAACAGCTTTAATGTACTTTGCTCTAAATAATAAAAGATTAGTACTCTTCTTCCCTTCTTTTAAAAGGAGAAAATGACCTCTTTTAGGCATTGTATAAGACTGTAAACAAAATTATTGCTTGTACAACAAAAAGAACTGTGTACATTCTATTTAAATTGGTTTTTCTATCTACTTTTCAGGCATTTACCCTGTTATTCTCTCATAAAATAAAACAAAACTAACAAATCATAAAGCTGTTTTCAAAGCTTAAAAAGGGCTATTTTGTGTGGAAGTATATTGCAGGTAGCAAAAGATATTGCTGAGTTATGTATTCAAATAGGAAAAAAAACCCCACAACTAAACCCCAGAGACTGATAAGACTACAGTAAGTGTAAAATTCAGGGAGTTTCCTTATTGTTAGGTAGTACTTGGCCTATAATCTTAAATGCTCTTTTAAGGCATGTGTAATCCTGAAGGGATGATCATACTTGCTTGTCTCGCTGATGTTCTTCAAATGCAAATCCACAGAGATGCCAATTTACGGCTAACCAAGGGCACCTTTGATTTGCAAACATTTCTTCAAAGTTCACCAGAAAGCGAGATCCTGTCTTGATCACAATCCATAGTAAATGAGAAAGCATTTTAGAAGAAGTGATACTCAACATATTGTGCTTGTCCTGGAGATTAGGGCAAACCATAGAACTGGACAATTCTAATTCACTCAGCTTGTATTTCCTCCTTCTCTTTCTCTTGTAGTGATAATAAGCTGTGATTCTTTATAAAATGTTAAGACAGTCTCAGAGAAGCCTCCCTTTCTTAGTTCTGGCAGCCGACGAGCAGTGAAATGCCCCTCTGTGAGGAGGACTAGAGAAACAAATCTCCTCTTTCAATTTATTCACCACTGAAGAAAAATTATTGGCTTTGACTTCCAAACAAACTTGCCAAAGTTTATATTCTTGTAGTAGCAATGATTAGTACTTTGGGCCATCAGTCTCAAATTGAAGGAGAAGTAAGCAGTTTAAGGTATTCCTCCCCTAAAAACAGGGAAGAAACTCTGCATTCTATTCCACTGTTTTAGAATATAAATAAATTTGGAATATTCAAAGATGTGTTTCCCCAGAAAGTGCTCTTTAAAAGCAAAAACATAAAACATGATGTTTTTTTTAAAAAAAGAAAGTCATCTTGTAGGTTTGAGCTCTCCAGGATCAGATTAAGGTATCTATTCACAGGGAAAACTTTCTCCTGTATAATCTATCCAGTATAGACTGCGATTTACCTTTTAAAGGTCCAAAAAACACCACTGTAAACCAGGCAAGGGGTTGGTCACAGCATTTGATTTCTGTTAGAACAGCTCTTCGAATTTAATTCAAGTAGAAAGCAAAATGTGGACAAAAATACAGTAGCATTTCTATATGGAATCATAGATAATCCTATTTAAAGCACTGTAAGAAAATAACCTTGTGTTTTAGAAGTGTTGGCCCCTATTGCCTACCTTTGCTTCAAGTAAACCAGGACTTCAAACTTTAAATTTCATGCAGTTTAGGATAAAATATCTGAATCTTTTACCTCTGAGTCACCTGACTATGATCATTACTGAAAGTGATGCTGAACACATACCCCTGAGAGTACCCCCCTTGGGTTTAAAAACGTTGGAGTAACAGACTCTTTCACTTGTCCAACAATTGATTGAGTTTTCAGATCTCTTCTGGGGTTTTTAAATGAGTTAAAAGCATGGCTCTTTCCTACTGTTCTTTGCTTTTAGAAGTATTACTGTCTATGCTCCATAATGTTGATCCTAAGCAGGATGAACAATAACACAAAAAACATTAATAAAACCATAATCAAGCTTTATGAGAACATATATTTAGCAATGGGGTAACCTCAAGAGAAACAGAGACACTTATGCTGAAATGCTGAGAAGGAAATGGTAACCTATACTGATCTTACACATCAAAGTTCTATTTGGATTTATTAACCAACCATCTAGAGGCAAGATTTCCTTTACTCTCAATGGTCACAGCTCCATCAGCATTTATATCAACAGCCTCAAGAAAAGGCCCTGAAGCAAAAGCATTTTTGATTATACTGCTTCCTTTTGGAAGCACAATCAATTTTATTCCTCCATATAGACACCTATTCTGAGTTCTTATGGCCAAAATAATTAATTTAAAATCTCTTTTATGTAACATAAAATTCAGCAGAAAACGTCTGTGTTTGCTAAATTTTAGGGGCCTTCATGGAAATCCACCTGAGCAAAAATATCCTTTTTCTTTTTTTCATAGCTGTAAGAAGTTGCTAATTTTAAACTCAGTAATAGTTTGAGGGTTTTGTTCTTTCCAGATGAGCACACAAACTTCTGGAGAAAAAAATTATGACACCAGAACATTATTGACTCTGGGGACAATTTTATGAAGAAATAAATTCCTTCAAGTCATATCTGCTGGTCATGGGCATTATAAAAATGCTAAGAATGACAGAACACACATAGACCTCTTGAAACAAAATGGTATAACAATAGCTGTGCTGCCAGGCCCCATCAGCAGGTTGTTACTGACATGGAAGGGAGGGGTCCCAGCTACTGAGTCACTAAAACCACTGTAATATTGTGTGGTTCTTGGCAGTCTTCTAGCCACATGATGAGGTCTGATATTGCTTAGTTTGTAAAAAGTGATTTGATTATTGGCTAGAAATAGTAGAGTCCCAGCTGGAGCATACCTTGCTTTTCATTCTGGACTCTCCCAGCCCTGCTACATGGGTAAAGATCAGGAAGAAACCTGTGTAGGAAGAGAGGTCATTGGAGAGCAGAATCACTATAAAAAGTGGGAGTATTGTACAACACCTTTTTGTCTAGGAGAGGCTGGAAAATGTCCAGAGAAGGGCAAGGAAACTGGTGAAGGGTCTGGAGTACAAGTCCTGTGAGGAGTGAGAGTGAGCTGGGGGTGTTTAGCCTAAAGAAAAGGAGACTCAAGGATGACCTTATCCCTCTGCAACTCCCTGAATGGAGGGTGTATCCAGATGGGGGTCAGTCCCTTCTCCCAAGAAACAAGCAATAGGGAATGGCCTCAAGTTGCACCAGGGGAGGTTTAGATTGCATAAAGCGTTGGCAAGCACTGGAACCAGCTGAAGTGGTTGAGTCACCATCTCTGGAGGTATTTAAAAGGTATGCAGGTGTAGTCCTCAGGGACGTGGGTTAGTGGTGGACTTGAGTGTTGGGTTAATGGTTGGACATGATGATCTTAAAGGTCTTTTCCAACCTAAATGATTCTACAAAAATATCTCCCAGAAGTGTTTTACCTGTTCCCAAAGTTTGCCAAGTTCTGTTTCACAGTTTTTCCTGCATCAATTTACTGTTCTCTTGTTTGTCAGAGTGAAATGCTGCTAAAAACCCAGAATTAGTTTGGCTTCTGTGCTATTGTTCTCAATGTTAGACATGTATTTGTACAAACTTAGATAATTACACTTTGGTTGCAGGAACTTGCAACTTGTAGAAACTTTCTTAGATTGCCTGTGCAACTTTAGAGTACTTAATAAAGTTTGCCTAAAGCAAAGAAATAAATCAGGGCAGTGATACTTGATTGCTCACATAAGTACTGTAACTGTTAAATATTGACTTTGGGTGAATAATTTCAAAAGCAATATTGTGGTCCCAGAAAACTAGAGCCTAAGGTCTCTTTAACATTTGTATGTTAAAGAGAATTATGGAAATAATTTCAGCAAACTTTTGCTTAGTAGTCTCCTTGGAAGGAAGGAACAGGAAACACCATCTGTTCTAATCACACACAGGTAATTCATATACTACATTCCCACATATTTGAATAAGCATTTAAACAAAACACACCCCTTTTGAAAGTATTAATCATACATCTATGCACATCTAACTAGAGTGTACATAAATTAGAAAACACAGAATCAAATGTCAAATCCACCATAGCCAAAATTAGTGATACATCTTTAAGATGAATCCTGTTACTCCAGGGATACCTGTACTCAAAGTGTTTTGGCCCAGCCTGGATATCTGAAAATGCAAAGAGGCAAGTAAGATCAAGGAAAAAAAACCACCCACACTAATGCTTAATTATTTGGGGGCTTTTAGTAAAAATATGTATTTATTTCTAATGTACACTTAGAATAATTTCTTCACTTTTCAATAGTCCTAACATTCACAAGGACCTTAGTGTAGCAATACACTTATATTGTTGATTAAAATAGGAGAACAAAACAGCCCATGAAGAGCAGACCCCAAAATATAGTACAGCTTCACAATTCTTAGTGTTGAAGCAGTATAAAATTCTAGTAATCAAGATTATACCTGTCAGTGCTGCAGCTTAAACTAAGCTGAAAGTTAAGGACAAAAATGTGAAAATAAAGAGGAAAGCACACCAGCATGAAGATGATGAGAGAATAGCCATTGTCTTATCCAAAGGGATTCATCACTTTGATCATTAAAATATTGAGATTATATCAGTTTTTCATAGCTATAAAATTTCTGAGGTGTATATATAAAAGTGTATTTAAAAGAAAAATCTGTGAGATAATTTTATAAACAAGCAATATGGTTTCCTCAATCCCTTTTACAACACAAGCTTGAAAAGAGAAAGATGACAGTGACATTTGAATGCACTGTGCATTGTCTTTTACTGTGTCAGATTTATTAAAACATGAAATATGTAAAAGACTGGAAAACCCCAATAACCAATAGAAAGCAGACCAGTGACTATAAGAAGAATCCCTTGTAATCTACTTCTCACTTCAGAGCTGTTGTCAGAAAAGAGCTGACAAGAGTGAAAATTCTGCACAATGTCTGCATTGGCGTCTAAATCCAAGTCATAAGGCACCACATGAAATGTTTCTTAGTTAGCAAAAATCCTTCACCAGAAATTCCAACTGCCCATATCCCAGTCAAGAATATTCTATTACACAATCTAAGGAAGCATTTTGTTAAACACAGAGCAACCAAAGTTTGTACTGGCTTCAGTTTCTAAATTTGAGATCGTAACTGAAGTGTAATAAACACATTGATCACCAAGACAAAATCATAGTAAGGAAAAGTGGGGGGTTTTTTAATTGTTGTTAAACTATGCAAACCTGCTTGAATCCACTCTAGCTTTAATATCTAAAGCTCAGACAATTCAGTATGTAATGCAGTTCTTCCTTACACTGAATGTTCACTATTAATGATGTCTGTCACATAAAATGTTGGTTTTATAGATCACTATAGATAGGTATTCATGATTCATCTGTTGGAAAGCAGGGATGTAACAATGAGTAGTTTTATTGAGTACGTCATACTGCATTACAAGTCATAAGACTAAAACAGATTCCTGTTCTGTGAGAGGATCAGGTATCATTGTCAGTACAGATACTACCCTGCCTTGCATACTTTGCACTGAATGATTGCTTTGGAGTAAATATATTATTTTCAATAGCTGGAATATCAGTAGCTAGAAAACACACCATTGCAAGTGTCATGCCAGCTGTGAGGAAATAGTGGCAGGTGCAGGAGGGCAGCCAAAGCCAAAAGCTCCACGATGCCTCTTGATGACAAACTGTTGTCTCTTCAGTGCTAAAAAGGTGTGATTCCCCTACATCCATAATATTCAGCAGGTCAGGAACATTTACTGTCACAGTCAATCTCGTCCAGACATTTTGGATCCTCTAATAAGTGGTGGAAGTTTGTGAAAAATGTTTTTATATGCGTATGGATAGAGAATGTCTTGAAAATCCTTACTGGGGTGAATAGCTCTTATTTATGGGGGAGACCATGGAAATCCATTGCTCTGTTAATTGTGTAGATTGAGTTAGTATGTGGCATACAGAGAAGTGCTTTTTTGCTTTAAGTTATTTCCTAGTTTTACATCGCTGGAGCAGAACTGCAAAATTGCAGTAGAAAAACCTGCTGGTTATAAACTCCTGCCTACAGCTCGTGGAGGAAGACAAGGAACATTGTGACAAAACACAAAACTTAACTGGGGAAAATAAAATGGTAAAGCACAAAAGGGTATTAAAACTAAATTAATATAAACACCTCACCCTGAGGTCTTATTTTGTCAGCGAACTATGGATCACAGTAGTGCTCACTAAAACATGCCAGCTATGTTTTATTATTTTGTTTTCCATCCCTTCATGTAATTTAAAACATATATCACAACGGCATTGTAATGCAGCCTTATATCAAATAAATAACTGTAAAACATTCTGGATTCTACCATCTCTTTCTGAAGAGAGCTTTCTGTGGAAAGAGGAAAGAAACTTATAACATGCATTTCTTCCAAGAAGCAGCAGAAGCAGGGCTGCTCCACGATGAGGGATGAGGCAGGAGCTGAGGGTGACCCTAGCAGGGCAGTGTCCTCTCCCACCACAGCACAGTCCCACAGGGACTCAGCTGGACAAACAAAGCCATGTGCTGCTACACAGGTCTACTGGCAGAGCCAGGCATGTCCAGGGATGAATCAAGTCCAGGGATCATTCAGGGAGCCCAGGGACCCTAGGACTCCGCCAGCCAGAGGCAGCAGGGGACACAGCTAAAATTAAGTATAACAATCACCTTAACCAAGAGTCACATCAGCAGCTCAGGGCAGGGCTCAGGTGGAGATGCTGGAGCCCATGGGCTCCAGGATTGAAGGGTCCCCAACAATAAATGCCCTCAGGCATCAGAATGAGCATCAACCAAAGATGCAGTCGTGAGTGGCATGATGGAGGGGACCTGCAGCTTCAGACTCCTGCTGAGCAAAATGGCTTTTATTGAATGGCATTGCTCTAGATTGAATGTGTCCCCAACTCTGTGTGGAAAGCTCAGGAGGGACATCCTAGACTGGCTGACCTGCTGTGTGTGGCAGGCGAGGTCTCTGAAAAGAGCCTCCGTGCTGAACATGCAGAGTGAGAGCACCAGTCCTGTGGGAGAGGTCTTGGAGATTTGTTCTAGGAATGGAAAAAGCTATCTCCACTGGGATGGAGCAGGTATAACAACAATACTCGTTGAAAAACACTGTAGAGAAGTCTGATGCCTTTTTTGTTCAAAATCTGTGCCTTCAGTGACATGGATTTTGCAGCACAGGCGTTTGCAACGTGCCATATCAACACTCAGTTTGCCCTTGTGCAGACCTCTTAAAGGTACATTCTTTCCTTGATTATTTTGACTTTGGAGGTATTAATCTCAATTTATATGAATATGAAGGCAGATAAGATTTAGGTCCTTAAATTTAATTTTCAGTTGTCTTGAGATTACTTATGATGAATTCCTGTTTCAATCTAAGTGAGCCCAGTATTGCACAAGCACATACAATTTGCAGAGCACAGTGAAAGCTTCTTTGGCAGACTGATAGCTAACACAGAACAGCATCTGAACTTTTTATAAAATCTAGTGACACTCTAGCTCCCATGAATATGGTGACCATAACATTAACAGAGAACCAACCACCAATGTCTATTTCCTCTTCTGTGATGCTGACAAATAGAACAAATTTACCTTTTCCAAATGCCACCATTTTTCTACTAAACATTATGACCAAAATAATCCTCCTGAGCATGAACCTAGTTTGGTTTTGTCCAATACTATTTGTAGGTAAACACCACGGTTATTTGACTAATGCATATACGTGTACAACAGTGTAAATGCATAATTGCTACACTATAAAACCACAGTGATGCTGTTTGCCTTACATAAAACATTCTGGCTTGCTTATGACCTGAAAATGCCTTGGCTTTATCCTTTAGACAAGGTGAAGTATAATTTGTACCTCTTGTGCTGTCATTTCACATCTCAGGCTCTTCTCTTCCATTATCACTTTTGTTGTAGCTCTTCACCCACTTTTTTGAAGATATTATGAGCAGTATGGTGGGAGGAATGTTACATAAATGATTCAGGTGACACTTTGTACTAACTAGATGTCACGTTTTTTCAAAGTTGCCTTTTGGGTAGAAGATTCTCAGAGAAATGCTGATCTGTTAAACTATCAGGTTTATCCTACTGTAAAAAAGAAGAGAGGTTTTCAAAAATTATGAAAAGCTTCAGCTTCATCCTGAAAGCTGTATCAGTCTTGATGACTGGTGTATAGGATTTACTGAATGTGGTTGAATCTGATTGCTAATGAATGGTCTTTTGACTCATAAAAGGAATCTTGGTTCTTACTTGTGACATCAATGCAAAACAATAATTAAAAGCTAAATACAAAATTAGCATGGAGATGAAACGGCTTTATTTTTTTTTTAAGACATGGTCTATTCAAAACAGACTTGCTGCCACAGCACAGCTACGACAAGAAGTTGTGAATTTCTCGTCAATGCTTTTCTAAGTCTTCTGTAAACACGTAAAGGACTTCAGGCCAAAACCTCCAACATCCCTGCCTACTTTCTTCCTTACAAATCCATGAGAATGAGGTGCTGAAATACCTTTCATTTAAGGCACTATCTTTGGGAAAACAAGTGTAAAAGCAAATAAAAATTTAAGCAAATTATAGCAAAAGAGAATGACACTTGAAACACAAATATTTAAATGAAAGTCAAGGTTCTACTTAGATACAACATCCCGTAAAGCTAAATATATTTTTAAACACTTCTGTCAGTGAATTCTGGTAGGAAATAATGAGATTACAAAATGAAACAATAATGCTACAGTAATAAATAACTTACCCTGTATTGAACACCCAGCCAAGTCTTGATTATCCCACACAGATTGCTGGGTTGCTCTTTGATTCATTCTGGCTCAAGTTTATGGGCAAGATTTGGACCATCCAATTTGCTGAGACCTATGGGTACCTTTTGATTGTTGAATCATGAGTCGCAATCTGCTGCAGCTTTGTGATTACAGTGTAAATTAGTTATTCATAGATGATCAGCTTCTTCTTTCTTGATGGTAATGAGGAAACACCTATCAATTCAAACATAAACAGGAAATTAAGAGCCAAAGTAATGACTCTCTTTTGCTAGCAAACATTTCCCTTTCCAATTACACAGGCAAATGAAGGATTACCTCTTAAAAGGATACCCATTGCATAAAAGCATAAGCAATATTTCTACAGAAATATATAAGTAAAAGCTCTAATAAAAAAAAATAGATGTAGTTTAAAACACCTGAGATTTTATTTTTACATTCAAAACCACTAACTCTTAAATGAGTTAACTGGTTCAAGTCCCCATATCAAACATAAATGCATTCATACATATTTTGGAGCAAGATTCCTCAGCAAGTTACATTATAAAAATTTTCACTCAAAAGGAGATGTAGAGTAAAACTTAAACATTTATGCATTCTGAGCAAAGTAAGAATATCCCTATAAATACAATGAAGAGCATACATTAATATTTGATCTAACTTTGATACATTTTTGTAATCATTTTCCAGCAAAATGAAGCCACCGTTGCAATAAGGCAGCTGCAGAATGCGAAAGAAGGGGAAAGAGGCACAAATGTTTGCTTGCAGTAGAAGTATGAAATGGAGTGTCTCTTCTGAAGTGCCTCAACCATGGGCTGCTTCAGCAGATACTGAAGGCATGGGACTGCTTTTGGTGACTCTAGGACAGTCAGAAAGAGCTCTTCTTTTCCTATATTCATCTGTCCGTCCAACAAGGCAATATTTTTACAAGAAGATATTCTGAAACATCTGCTTGAGCCTACAAGGCTGTCAGTGGTTGTCAATCATTGACTATTTTTAGCAATTTCTCTCCCATTGCTGGGTCTTGAATCTCTGTCTGAGCTTTTTCCTGTTAAAGTAGCCAATCCACCAAAAGATCTCATGGAATGTAGCATAAATGGTGAATTCATAACCCAAAACATGAGAACATACTCTCCAAATATCACAATTAATAAAATGAAAGTAATGTTTCTTTTTTATCGTGTCTCTCATTAGATTTATATCTACGTACATTCAGAAAATGGGAAACAATTCTTTATGAATTTACCATGAGCTTTTCAGTCTGAGTGAAGATTCATAACAAAAAAACCCCAAAACATTATTCATTATATTTGGGGAATCTAGAGGGAGTTTTTCATTATATATGAGGTGTTTTCAGTGTCATAACAAATGCATGCCACAGACCCTCAAAATGAAATTACCTGAGCTCCATCAGAATAAATAAAACTTGTTTAGAAAAAAATAGGGAACTAAATAGTAGAAATTTCTCCCTCCCTGACAGCTTTCCCCATTTTAGCACTCCAGTCTAGAATATAATTTTTAGAAGCAATGAAACTAAACTTGACAGAAGCTTAGACTGTGAAAAGTTATAAATAATTTGAACCAATCTAGGAGTTTGCATGCTCATAATTTTTATCACACTTCCATCCTCAAAAATATCATTAGACTAGCTGCTCTGTATTAAAGCAGTTCATCAGTTGAAGAAGCTGAGTTTAAGTAATATGTATGACATTCATGAGAAGCCATCTGGCTTTTGTAACATCAAGGCAGCATGCCTTTTTGCTGCCTGATCTTCTGAGTGACAGCCCATGTCCTCCTTCCTTCTCAGGATATCTGCTTGATGTTAATTTAGGTCCTGACTGTTCACTCCTCCCCTTCCCAGTTCCAAGTGATTCTTAGTGTTTTTGAGTACAGTGACACAGAAATTATTTTTCAAAACTCTTTGTTTTCTTCTTCTCTCCCAGAGCTCTAGTGAAGGGAGACCTGCTACAACAGACGTTTCTTTCACTTTGAAATGAAAAAGTCTGAGGAGTGGAAACACCAAACCTGGGGGCACAGTAAGATTTACACCCAGCCAGGCCAGGAGCTGCCATGGGCACCATAAGAGAGCCACCTAAGAGCCACCATACACACATAAATCACATCTGTGCTGGCCAGTGAGGAACAGCAGTCAGTGCACAGCCATACAGCTCTTCCTCTGGGAGATATATGCTAGATGGAGAGCAATGGGAGGAGGCAGGAAAGGTGAGATTTCTGATGTGGCTTTGGAGTCCTCTACTTACCAAAGATTATCTGAACACCTCGGGATTTTTTTCTCTTAACACCACACCGAGGCAAGAAGAAAAATCCACGCTTCTGATTCAAAGTTCACATCTCACCCTCGAGGCTGCTGACCACTGCACACACGACCAGGGATCAGACATCATCTGACATGATGTTATGCCTATTGTGATGGATGCTGCATTTGGGATAACAGGAACAAGCATACCTACTGCACTGGGAAGGCTAGGAAGCCCTTGCTTCCAGTCTGATACCTTGGGGTAGCCAACTCCACCAGGTAGCAGCACAAGCCTGGGAATCTCCTTTGCTTTAGCCTATACTCCTTTTAAAACTGCTTGCTATGTCTACACAGACATGCCTTTTAGTAACTGAAGGCCACGTCTGTCTTGGCTTGGGAATAAAGCAATTTATGTCTGCATCCATAGCTGGTCATGGGTTAAACTGCCCAAATGTCAGCTGACAACACACACTGTCAGTGTGCAAAAAAGTGCTCCCACTTTTCTCTCCACAGTGTGCTGGTCTGTAAAATGGTAGAATTTAAACGTATACCAGCTATTTTAATGAGATATATCCTTAGAAAAGAATCAAGGATTGCTGGTATTACTGCAGAGGGTGGATTCACCCTGTCTGAGTTTGTTATTTACAAGTATTTTACTTTTACTTGCCTCTCGGCTTCAGGAAGGAGAAAGGGAACTGAGAGGGAACTGTAGCCAAGATGACATGCTGTTTGCAAGCCTTTGTTGCCTCTGAAAAATGCATTAAATACTTTGCTTGATAAGTTTCTCCCAGGCAATGAATTGCAACAAATGAAAAATGTAATTAATCCTGCCTGTGCCTCCCCTTTCCCCCACCTTTCTTTCTTGACATTCAGGAAAGGCACATGAATTGAAGCGAATTTTGGTCTCCAGGTCTTGCCCAGTAGTTTCAGAATGCCAAAACAACACTTTATGTTTAGACACAAGAATACAGATTAAGGACTTGTCCCTGAACTCTTCACTTAGGGTAGACTGGAATCCTTGTCTATTTATCCTGCGTGTGGGATTTACACTTGGGAAAAGGTACAGACTCAAAAAATTGTATCTCTGTCCATGCTGCCTCTTGTCCCACAGGATAAATTAGCTACAGCAGCCACTCCACACCCTTTCTGTGCCTCTGGTGGCCAAGCCCATGTTGAAGGCTAAGCTCTTATTTCACACATTAGACATCAAGTATTGTCACAAGAAATGCAGACAGGTGAAATGATGGTTTTGGTCGTCTTACAGGGGACCCAGTTCCTAATAAAATGTTTGCTTTGGACAGGAGATTTAAAGAAAGAAATCCACTTCCAGACCTATAAAATGCATCATCAGTACTCACTTTGCAAAGTCCCTCTCTGTAATTTCTAGCAACTGACTTGGCTTTAGACAAGATGGAAAAGGATGGAATTAAGGAATATTACTGTGATATGTGTTTCTCTGTAGACCAATTTACACAAAGTGTCTCTCATTGAGAGGTGTGAGGCCCTTCAATAACTTTTGAAGTTTTTATTTACTATCAGTTTTCTTCCCCCTGGCTCCACACACAGGACTTAAGGCTTTATATTTTATTGAAAATATTTTAGAAATTTTTCAATGATATAGATGCTGAATACCACAGAATACCATGTACCTAAGTTATGAAAATCAAAGGGCCTTTGGTCACATTTTACTATGGGTTTCATTATTTAATATTCCAGTTCCAGAAAGAAAGATACTGTTTTTCAATATGCATATTTTTTTCCTCCTCTAGAGTCTTCTACCTCAATGAAAACAAGAATTGAAAAATATATTTTCAGCTATTGGAGTACTTATTATGTTATTTTCAAAAAAACCCAAACAACAAAAAAACCCCCACAAACACACAAAAGAAACCACAACAAAAAAACCTACCCCAAGGAAACCAAACCTAACCAAACCAGAAAAGATAAAAACCCAACAAAATACCAACTAACCAACCCCATATAATACCAAATTTCTACATTTTCCCTCCAATTTAAATAATTATTATTTTAAGCACTCTCCTGCTAGATGGATATTACAGACGTTTACTATAGCCCAGCAATGGCACTTCGGAATTATGGGGAGAACTCTGCCAGCCTCCCTGCAGCCCCACACTACCCAAAACTCTCAGCTTTGTCCTAGTTCTAACTCTAAACCCTCACAAACACCCTTGGCCTATCTCAAAACATCCAGCCATGGTCTAAGGGAAGAGCTCCTGGGGGAGAAATCCTTCTCTCGCCGAAGCGTTCTTGGCCAGCCCCTTTTTCAGCCCAGCTCCAACAGCAGGCCTAGGCCATCCCTCCACCCCTGCCACAACATCACCCAAGTGTCAGGGTCTTGTGCCAAGGCCACACTTGGGGCACCAACAAGTCCTCAGTGAGGAAACCTTGCAGCTTTCTCCATCCTTCAGCAGCCCCCGGCTGCCACCTGCAGTGCTCGGTCTGTCTCCTGGGTAGCCTTACCCCAAGACCCACAGTGGTGACAAACAGAAAGCAGTTTCAGGGGAGAGCTCTTCCAAGAGCCTGTGCTCTCCTTTGCCAAGCTCCTTCCTGCCCTACACCACCTGAAGCTCTTGACTTTGTAGCTACCCAATTATTTACAGAAAAGCAAAGGCTAGGCTTTGACCAAGCCTTAGCCAAAGAACAGCATCGTGGTCTACACCAGCAAGTTGTCTGAGGAGCATGGTTTTTGCAGCCTGCACCATCCTTTGTCACCCCTGTGTAATCCAGCACCACCTGGAGCTCTAGGTTTGCTTTCTCTCCCAGCCTTAATCCTGACCCTGTGCCTCGACAGAGTTTCGGCCTGAAATACTCATCCATGGAGCACAGGAGCAAGTTCTAACAGGAGGAGTAGTGCTTGTAAAAGCAGTGGTGTTTGTTTTCATTAGCAATATAGTTCATTTAATGCACAGTGCTATAAATAAGTTATAACTGTATATATTTAATCTAGGAAATTACCCCAGAAGAATATTTTAGCAGGGTTTTTTTCCAGAGTGACTTAAATTGCAGGAGCTGCTTTGCCTTGGGGGTGCTAATATTTCATACTTATATTAAAATATGGATAAGGTGAAATAGTATTTCATTGCTAAAGCTGTATTTAATTTAGATTAAATTTAATACTTGGTGGAAAATGTTAATTATTCTCATTTTATGTGCTGTTGCTTTATAGCATATTAATATACCAGAAGTACATCCACAGCCTACTACTAAAATCTAAGGTCTTACAAATACAAAATTGCATTAAAGAATTTGCACTGTGAAATAGATGTAGAAAAGAATCCCTCTCACACTTATTTTACTAGTGTGGAAAGTAAGCAAAAAATATCAAAATCGGAGCTTAAAAAAGGAGAGGTAGGTGTCTAAACAGGGCGTGAAGCAGATTTTAGACAAAGTTACTGTCCTGCAGCCTCCAGTCCATCTGGATATCTAACCTAGAATCATTCTGACCCAGTTGTTGCAGATATTTGGCCTTAACATATCCTTAACACCCAAAAATTCTACTTTCAGACACACAAAGAAGAGTAACACTTTTAAGAGTCCTGTGGTACTGGATGATCACTGCAAGTCAAAACCAGGGCACAGAGAGTAGAAACTCCTCATGAAGAAAGCAGCCTTCAAGCTCCCATCTGGTTACTCATTAGGCATTAGACCCTACCCAAAGGATCAGTCTTTCACTTGATCCCCTGGATAATAGAATAGAATTGAATTGCTGGCATCTTCCACACATCGAAGTGCAATTCTTTTTGCAAATCTGTTCCAAGGCTTAATGTTAGTAATGAAATTACTCTTTCAAGGCTGATTCAAATGCACAAATCTGAGGTTGAGCTGCCAACATTTGATTGCCTTCAGAAATAAAGGGTTTATGCAGAAGTTTTTGTGCAATTTGTTGTAATTATTGTCAGCAGAAAATGCTACCGATGTCTCAGTGTTACACATTTGGAAAAGAATTGTTGGAGAAAGAAAGTTTGGGATGAAGGTGTGCACAGATCCAAAAGTTTTTTAGCAAAGCTATAGACTTGAGACCATAAAAATATATTCTTGAGAAGGATTTCTTCTTTCTAAATATGTGTAGGAGACGGTAGACAAGTTCTTTGTAACAGGCATCAAGGAAAACAAGGAGATGACAGTCTTCTGCTGTTCTCTTTCCCACCGTGAGGACACCTTTGTTAAAGAAAGTATTACTCCCTCAGTTCTGATTCTTTTTGCTTCTTTTTTTAACGTAAAGACTGACATACCTAATATAAAAGACATATTTCTCCAGATTAAATGTTCAGTGCTCTGCCATTATCCTCTTGTTTGCTGATGCTTCTTTTGATGCCCTTGTGCTCAGGGTCAGAGCCATCCAAACCCCCAGCTCTCTGCTCAGATCTCTGTTCTGCTTGTGATTTCTTGGCAAGGCTTGGTTATTCTTCCATGAAGTAGATGATGTACAAAACCAGATCTGACAGTTCAAGATGTTTGGAGTTTAAAATTCCACACAGAGCTTGAAACAAACTATTTGCTTGTTTGAAAGAAAAAAAAATTGTTACAGAAATTGTTAAAATGCACATTTCTGAATAAAACTCTATCTGGCATTGTTTAGTTGCAATCAAAATTTCTCCATTAAGTAAGGAACATCCTTCACATAAACAGCTATAAAATGTCCTCACAAGAAGCATGCTTCATTTGGTGACATCAGGGAACTTACTTTAGTTTAGCTCACCAAACATTCCTGCTGGTGAGCCCACATGCAGCCTTTTAACCAAGGAGAGAAAGCCAACAGCCACTAAGCTTTGTAAGGATCACTGCACTCAGCCAAATCATTGATAAAATGTCAAACCATGATGCAGGTCAGACCTGTGACTGGGTGTTCCCCCTTAGTTTTATACCTTTCTGGAGAAGGGAGGTTGTGGTGACAAAAACAGCAAATGGGGCAGAAAAGAAGGGTCAATTATGGATCTGGATATATTGAACAAAAGGGGAGGCAATATTTGCAAAAGAAGTCAGTAATGAAAAGCAGAAGGACCAGTCATTTCCTGATAGGCAAGTGGCATTTTAAGTGATGGAAGACACACTTTGCTTAAGCAGTTTTTTTTTTATTAGTTTAGGTGGTTGCTGAGCATCCTGACTCTTTAAAAATAATGGTTTTGTTGCCAACTTTTCTTAATGAACCACACAGGGACCCAAATACCAAGCTCAAAGGTGCTGGTTCAACTTGAGGGTGAGCGAATCATGTGTTCACAGCTTTAGTTCATTTCAAACCCCTGCAGGGATCGGTAATGGACGACAGGTCTCCAGAGATAATTCAGCACACGGTCCTAAAGATATCTAAAGAGAATGTTGGTGCCTAGTATGTAAATTTATATGTTGAGTTCTAGATCATTCAGTGTCCTGGTTGCAGAGGTGGGGGAGGAGCTTAGCGTGGTGTGGGTGCATCTAAATTGTTATTCCACACCACCCACAGCGTCACTGGGGGCTGTGGTTTTGGGATGAAGCTAAAGAAACTCCACAAAACAATTTTGGGAAAATTCAGAGGTAACCACAACTTTGCATTGAAGAAAAGAACCCTTTTCTCCTTTTCTTCACCCACCAGAAAACTTATCTTGAAAATTTTCAACAACAATTTGCTCAACCGCAATTTTATCATAAAATGCATCCCTTACGAAATAGTTTTTTCTTCCTTGCTCCAGTAAAGTGTTACTATTCAATTTTCAGTGTATAAGTTCTCAAAGAAAACTTGGAATTCCTATTTTTCTCTGACAAAAAACCTGTCACTTTCCATTTGGATAATTTACTTGGGCATATCAGAATGATGGAGGAAAAGAGAAACTCTCTTGTATGTGGATAATAAAGGGGAAGAGAGAATAGCTATAGATTCAAAAATCTGGAGTCATGTAACTCATCAGGAATTTGGATTGTTATATAAACCGACAATATATGCTTTCTCTTGGCATGGATAATCATTAATTGTTATTATTCATCCAAGATGAAAAGTCTGCAATAGAGTTGGTGTATGATACCAGATGTGGGATTTTTTTCCACACTTGTCTTTGCCAGTCAATTCATCTCATCTGTTAAGCCAATCTTGATCATTATATTATCCAAAATATATGAAAATTCTTTGAAATATATTGTTTTAGAACTAAAGAGGCACGGGAAATTGAAGGATGTTTATGTGAAACAAGAAAATTGCATCAAGGCATCTTCATAAATTATATATTTGAGCCATTATTCATATCTTCTGAGAAACAAGATTGAGCAAGCAAGACAAGCCAACTAGCCTTCTCCAATACAATTGCATAAGCCATATATTTAAGACAGAGATACAAATTTTGATACACTGATCCTGATAAAACCTATTTCTATTCCCATTTCGTCCATCACCTCTTCCCAAAAAAAGAAGGTTGTTCTCAGCTTCCGTCTGACTTTTCATCCTTCCTGCTCAGCCTGCAGTAATGGAGCTAGCCCTCATGTCTGCACTGGGGCAAGAATTTTACATTGGCAGTTAATTCCTGCTCTTTAAGTCAATTTATGGTTGGTTTCCTATTATTCTATATATCATGTGAGAGATGCATATCATAATTAAACTGTTACTTTTCTGATTTCCTTTAGTACAGTGGAGCTATGGTATCTGCATTTTTACCCAAGCATCATGAAAACTCAGGATTAAATTGCACATTATAAAGAAAAAAAAACAGAAAAATTGTACATTAACTTTAAAGCACTCAAAAAAGGATGCTCTTTAGCACTGTTCATGAGAAGACCACTTTCTCTGCCAGAAGGATGCCTCATTCTTAGCCCATTCTCAGAACTCAATTTGTCTAAAGGGTTGCTATTATACCCTTGCATAGCAAACACAACATTCCTATGTGACTGAAAAGCATAATATCAATTCCTATAAAAATAAACAGTCAATTTGAAAAAATATTAACTCAAGATTTGCAGCATTTCCGTTTCAGAAGAGTTTTAGATTTTCTGGATAAATGTCAGAAACACAGGTCTGTGTATCTGCATCACTACTTTATTCAGTGCATTTTGGCTGAGGTATTGGTGAAGCAGCAGCCTGCTTTTAGGGCAGTCTGGCCCAGAGAATGGTCCCAATCTTATATCTAAATCCCCTAAACCACAATCTCCCTCTGCAGGACAATCCTACACCCATCTCACAGAGCCAAATTCATATTTATCAATAAACAACAAGGTTTTGAGAAGGTCTGCATACAGTGAAGATGACATAATCAGTCAAGATTTAAATCTAAGCAGTTACACAGTTACCGTGACTCTGACATTGGCAGAAATTTGCAAATGAGTTTTTAAAAATAAATTTTAAAAATCAATAATCATCTAGTGGACCTGACAGCAGCTTATTTTTGCTTTACAGCAGATGTATAAACCATTCTGTTCATTACAAAGAACTTCATCTTATTCCATTAGGTGGTAAGTGGAGTGTTAAAATTTATGTCAAAATATGCTGTAGTGTTCCATCTTTGAAACACAAGCCAAATTTACTCTGATTTAAGCTAATGCACATTCCTGAAAATCCATTGACTGCAAATAAGGGTAGAATTTGGCTTAGCACATTCCCTCCACATTGATTACATTTTTCATTGGTTTATTTCTTCCTTTAATGGTTAGTATTTGCCTATTATTGCTGCAGTTGTTGATTTTGAAGTCCCAGAGAGTAAAATTATTTGTTTACTCAGATTTCCTTCTGCCTGTTATCCTAACAATGTCTGTTAACTTTTATTGATTAGTGAGACACTAGTAGCTTGGTCTGCTAAAATACCACAGGGAGCTTGGATTCTCCTGTTTCTCATTTCCAAAGTGTTGCACGCTCCCTGTCATTTTTACTCAGTTTGTGATCTGTTTCACTGAATCTTACCAGAGATTCACGTGTCACCTCCATTATAGGAGGTTACTAATATCCTACTGACAATTAGAAAAAATAATAAACCCTCATTCCAAAAACCCAAACCCAATACAGTACCTGACACCAAGAACTAAATCTGCAAACAACCTTGGGCCAGCAGTTCACCTTATTACGACCACCTTCACCTTGGTCTTCCTCCCAGCCAACTTCTCATGGCTTATTTGAGCTCAGGCCCCACAACTGTGTTGTAGGTGCACCCACACCTGGTCTTGTCCTTTCTGTCCTGACCTGCTGACTGGTTTTCCTGGATTAACCTCAAGCCCTAAGCTGTGTGTCCAGCCCCATCTCATGTTCCCCCTGACTGGCTTGCATCAATGGACACTGGATTTATTTTGCTTACCTCACCATGACTGGAACGGTTAATAGACCCTAAGAGCAACCCGTCCATGTCCCCTGATCTTTTGGGCCTGCCCCCTTGTGTCACCCTTGGCTCCCAGGTCATTCTCTCTCTTGAAGCAGCCCTGCTCTTGCCGGCATTGGGTATCTTTGCACCTAAGCCTTGAGCTTTGACCCAGGAACTGAGAACTTAGGTAGAGCATTTACAGAAGGCAGCATGCTCGGTTGGAATCTATCCCATGCAGACCACAGGGAATTATTAGGAAAAGAGACACAGAAAACAAATAGGTGTTCCTGTAGTTCTTACTGCTTGTGCCATGGTAAGAGGTGTACTGGAACAGATCAGAGAGTCACCCCAGCCCATTATTTTGTGTCTTTCAGCCATAAACCACAGATGTTCAGAAAAGCATTCCAAAACCAGCACATATCAAAAGATTCTTACTTCGGAAAGTATATGGATATAGAAACATCTGAGACAAGGTGACCTCAAGTTTCTGCGTATAAACACCCCAAGTGGACATACCTTCTGTAACCATTTAGATGTTGGACTTCTACAACATCCCACAGTAAAGAGTGCCACTATGACGTTGTCCATCACGTGGAAAAGTGCATTCCTTCATGGCAAGCCCACTGCATGGTTATTTTCTGCTTCTCAAACCAGCGGATCACAAACCAAACCTCAAGCAAAGCCACAGGAAAATTCAAGACAAAGCAGATCAAGGGGAAAAAAGGAGCAGCAAACACAGGTGACAATTCTCAAGCTGCAAAGTAGACAAACAGCATAATGTGCATCCTCCTCCACTTTTTATAACTGAGACAACCCGAAAACACACCGCATGCAGCTCGAGAGCCTAAATAAGCCAAAGCTCTGAGCACGAGCAGGCCCAAGCCCCTTGTTTTTTTCCTTTTTCAGCAGAATCCAAGTGACAAGAGTTCAAATCTGGATGTGCTTTATTTGGGCGCGAGGTAAACACTGGAGCCAGGGAGGGTTCCTGGGTGAAGTCAGCATAAATGCAAGGCATGCCTTCCCACGGAGCACGCTTTTTTGTCAGAGCAGTAAAACAACAAACAGCACCGCGAGAAATAACAAGAAATAAAACACTTGGTGTTCTAATCTATCACAAATGTTTATCTAGCAAATACATAGTTCAAGTGCCTGAACTATGCAGGTTGATTTAATTTTTAAAAAAGATCTGCTGTGCTGACCGTGTTCTGGGGGGGTCATGGTGGGGGGGGCAGGTTTTATTATAATCCGTGGCACGTCTCTTCCCTGGCTGCACAGCAGAGCTTTCAAAGAGAGCTTTACAGACCCTGTTTCACTGGGAGGAGCAGCCTGCTCACATCACCCAGGCAGCAGAGCTCGCATCACGAAACAAACAGGAGCTCCTGTCCTTGATGCAGGGCTTCAGTATTTATTTCTTTGGAGGTCTAATCACGAAGGTTACTGGGAAATGTTCAATCTGATGAAAAGAATTTTTCGCTGTTCAGCCATTTTCACTTCAGTTCACAGTCAAGATGTGACAGACTCTGATAGCTTTAGAGAGTAGCTGGTGGCATTTCAGCAACTGCTGGCTGTCAGTCCATGCTCACCTATTGACATCTGCTTGCAGATTCTCTTTGAAGTGAGCAGACAGGTTAAAATGACTACCAAACAGAAATCAAACACTCTGTGCTATTTTAATTATCAGGTTGTTCAGGGAAGACCTCCCAAGGGTACAAACAAAATTTCTTTTTAAATCTAAAATATACCTCTTTTTTTCTCTAATCTGAGGAATAGTCTCTCTGACACTAAATGTCATTTAGCACGTTAGTAATGGATTTTATCTGCATATATCTCAGGTTTAATTATTTCCCCTTCAGTAAGTATTACCTAGTTAGCCAGAAGCCTTGAAGAGAACAGCCTGTAGTCAAAAAATGCTTTACTAAAACCAATCAAATATAAACAATTATAAAAGTATGAAGACATACTTACAGCAAATTTTTTAGTTAAAAAACTAATTCAAAAATACATTTGCCTCTATTTCCTCTTAAAAACTTAGCTATTTTCCCTTACAGGAGAGGGAATAAAGCCTTCATAAAAACCCTGTGAATTGCTTACTCAGAATGCTGATGTTTTTATGTTCTGCATTTTTATGGGCTAAATTCATGCTTTAGCTCTCTGTTACTGTGGCATTCCATACAGTCAGGGCTGTTAAATTATTTCAGGTCTGCAAGGAATAATAACGTCTTGGATTCGTGTTCTGCTGATATTTAACCTTACAGGCTATGGTTCTGAGAAAACACTGATATCATCCTGCCCTCCCCCCCCTCCCAATACAGGCTGCTTCTTTTATCAGCATAACAAAGCAGTAGAAGATAAAACAACAGACAAATTCTGCAGTTTTTGTGTCTGACTTCTCTGCCTCAGCTCTGATTTCACCCACGCAAGCCTACCATCAGCACTATTTTATCCTCTAATAAGGCCTAACAGCACCCAGATTTTTCCTACTGATTTGGGAAAAAAACACCAGGTTGTTGATTTACTGCATATTGTTATTTAAATGTTTTTGTCACTAAAAGAAAGAATCCATTAAAAAAAAATGGTAGTTTCTAGTTTTATCAATTTTTTAAAATTCTTTTTGCCATTTTCTTCAGAGGCCAGCAATGCATATTAAAACTTCTTAATGTATTTCATCACTGTAGTCTCCAGATCAACAGGTAGGCCAGAATGATTTTACTTATTTCTCTGCTAAATTAAAAGGCAACGTTACCTTGAAATGCTAAAAGTTATGTGATAAATCAAAGACCAAAATTATGATAATCATAATTCCACTTCTCTGAAGATCAGAGGCATGAGACCTCTGATCTTCCTGACTAAAAGAATGGGATTCTTCTGTAACTTTGTGTCTGGTGTAAGCAGGGATGGCAACTACCACACAGCTGCTCCCTCACCTCCCCTCACCCTAGGATGCAAGGAATTGAGGGAAAAAAAGGTGAACAAGGTAAAAGAACGACTAAATTACGGAAATAAAGTAAAATAAACTACTACTCATAACAACAACAAAACAAATAATTGCGATGACAGGAGACAGAGAAATGGAGAGAATTCATCCCCAAGACGAACAAGTGATGCAGAACACATTTGTGCAGACAATTCCTCCCAGTTTAGATGCTGGGCATGATGTTCTGTGTTATGGAATATCCCTTTGGATAGTTCAGATCAGCTGTCCTGGCTGTGCTCCCTCCCACCTTCTTGTGCACCTCTGCACTGGCGGAGCATGGGAAACTGAAAAGTCCTTGGCACAGAGCAAGCACTACTCAGCAAGAACCAAAACATCAGTGTGTTATCGACATTATTCTCTTACTAAATCCAAAACACAGCAATGTACCAGCTTCTAAGGACAAAATTGTCCCAGATAAAATCAGGACACCTAGTTTAGTGCAATCCTAAATCTGGCCTTTCTCTGGTTGTGTCCTACCTCAATGGTTTTATTTATGCTGAGAGGCCACTTACAGGTGAAATTAAGCAGCCTTATTACAAATAATTCTCAGTTTCAGCAGCCTCTGGGAGACAAAATCATGTATCAACCATAACTCAGGAACGCCTGCAGAACCATCAGAAAACATCCATTTGCATTCAGTTCAGGCACACACCTCCATGCAGGCCTTTATTTGCAGTGCTTCAGACCCCCATGCATATTTATTCTTGACCATTCCTAAAACCATTCCCCAGAATGTCCAAAAGATCACAGCAACTTGCTAATCCTGGCAGAAAGCACTACTGGGTCCTGAATTTTAATGCTGATGTCTATTTGCAGTACCAGCAGGCACTCCAGAAAGCCTATGGAAGCTACAGGCTCCTGATTTTTTTTGGCCAACTCTGTCAGATTTATGTGTTACTGTGGTAATTAGTGAGATAAATTATTTGCATATACCACTCACCTGGTAGCAAAATCAGGGGAGTTTGCCTGATGGGCTTTGGAGCATCCCATGCTCAGGAGACACATATTTGGTTCTACAAGCCCTGACTGGATTCTACATGCAGGACAAGCACTCTGGCCTGGAGTACTCTTCTAGTAGTCCTGAAAGACTAAAGCTGGATTCACACTTTAAGAGAACAAAGGATTTTCTTCATGTCATCACATGAAAATTAGAAACACTTTCTAGAGCTGAAGAGCTGACAAAGCTGCCATAAGACACAGGCTTTGTCTCACTCAAGACAAGCACAGAGGCAACACCATCAATTCCTTATGATTAGCCATAATTTAGGCTAGTTGCTGAATGTCAACTCTTGGCATATGCTATAAAACTTTCAAATACAGCTAGCATGGAAGTTAATTTCAAGAATAATCCATGTTGAACAAGTTATTTTCATTGGTTGTTGTATCTTTGTATTTCATCAGCTAAGATCAGCTAAGACAGGCAAAGTAATACAGCCTCTGCTTCTAGAAGCCTGAAATACCAATAATGTGTAAACTGCAGCCCCCTAAATCATAGAATGGTTTGGGTTGGGAGGAACCATAAAGATCATCTAGATCCAACCCCCTGGCATGGGCAGGAACACTTTCCACTAGACCCAGCTGTCCAAAGCTTCATCCAGCCTGGTACTGAACCAGGGACAGGGAACCCACCATTTCTATGGGCAACCTGTTCCAGTGCCTCACCAGCCTTCTCTGTATCCAAACCTACTCTATTCCAGTTTGGAGCCGTTCCCCCTTGCCTGCTCACTACCTGCCCTTACAGAAAGTCCCTCTCCAGCTCTCCTGTAGTCCCCTTTAGCATTGGAAGGTGCTGAAAGGTGTCCCCAGAGGCTTCTCTTCTCCAGGCTAAAAAACCCCAAGAGCCTCAGCCTGTCTCCATAGGAGAGGTGCTCCAGCTCTCGGGGTCATTGAGTCATCAATATTGCAGAGGAATTCATCTCCCATCAGAAGGATCAAGCCCTTGATGTCTATAAGGCTTCATGAAAGAGAAGTGTGGAACTTCAGCAGAGTGCTGTCAGCACTGCAGAAGCAGAGCTACTCTCCAGCCATGTGGCTGAGCTGCCCAGCTCCAAGTGTTCACTGCCATGTCAGTCTCCCATCGTTGGTCACCTGGGATTTGTTTTTCAGCCTAAACACCACTAAAACCAGATCTCCCCAACTGACTAGTGTTCTGCTAATTCTTCCTTTTCATATTTGTACCTTTTCTGTGAGAATGCATGTAAAGTAACATTAAAAGTCTGGAGTTTTGCTTTTATGTTTTAGAAGAGATCAGAGTCCATCAAAATAGAAGTACATTTCCTCGTGCTGTATTAGAAGTTCAATAAATTTTCATTAGTTCAATATCACTTTGATATCTCTGAAGTGTCAAAAAAATAAGATATTTGCGAAGTGTCAGAATAATTGAGATTATTATTAAAGATTATGGGGGGTTTATGCAAACTATGTTTTATCACCTCAAAAAGATGACATGCATGTCTTCTGAATCTCCCAAATTTATAAAATAAGGTGATTAGAGCTGCATGGATTCTAGACTAGTGAGAGGCTGGGAACTGAATCACAGAGAAATAATCCACATTGTGCATTGACAGCTATTCATGATTATTGTTATTTTCAGCTGGAAATGACTCTTGAAGAATCAGCACAGCCTTCCCTTACAGGAATTGTTTGTGGCCAAATCATATTTGATCCCACAGACCAAAGAAGAGCAGATTTTTGTTACTTTTCTCAGGCATTGTACCCAAATAAATGTTGACAAATAGTTTTGCTTGTATTCCTAATAAATCTATACTTGAAGGCTGTAAAAAAATACTGCAAATCACATAATATGTACACAAATGAAAGAGAAATGCAGAGGGGTGGTAGAAATAAATTCTGTGCTGAGAGAATTTAAATATTCATTGCAAAGAGAAAGCAAAGATTTACTCTTGTGTGCTTGTCTAGCTGCGGGCTCCCCAGGACAGTGGATGGAGGGCAACAGGAAGGGCCACCAAGACAGGCTGGGGCTTGTGGGGCTCCAGAAGAGGCTTGCAGGGGTTGGGTTTTATTTATGCAAAGTCAAGCATCTCCTACAAGAAGAGAGACAGTGTATGTTTGGAGGTTCATGCTGTGCCCCAGCTTCTGCTTAAACTCCTGTTTCTGTCCTCTAGAACCACCTGCACTTTTGCCAGCCAGGTCTCTGAGGCACCCACCTGGTTTCAGATAGGAAAATCCAGGCACAATCCTCTATTCCATTTCCACCTAAGAATAATTAAAAGCTCAAGGATATTTTAACAAGAATGTGCACTTTTTAAGCCCTCAGAGACAGCCTTAATTAGTCTGATCTTTTGCAGGCACTTTTAGTTAAAGCAAATTGAGCAACAACATCATCTTAGCTTGCAGTTCACGCTAAGATTTTTCTATAGTTTCAGCAGATACAAAACTCAGCCCACAAACTTATCCTCCCAGTCAGCACAATCTGTTTGCAGGGCTCTGGGTTTGCTAAACTGTTTCCACTTCAGTTAAAATAGAAATCAATTTGAAAAACCAAAACAAACAAAACAAAAAAAGGCCCCAACTAAAACAGTGCTAAACTTAGGGTCTGTTCACAGAATGGAACAAAATGCTGTTTTAAATACCTTGGATCTAGATCTAAACAAGCTTACACACTTACACCCATGACCACACTGTCACAGAGAGCTCCTGCAGCCCCCTCAGAAGTAACAGAGCTGAAAGTAGCACAGTTTGTGCCTTGGAGCGTTTCTCAATGTACAGCACCTTCCCAGCACGTTCTACCAAACGCTTTAACTGCAGCAAGTCATCATCTGGTACAGCCATGCCAAGGGCCCTGCCACACTTCAGACCCCCTCAGACCTCCTAAGTACAGCTCCAGGAGGACCTTGGCAATGGATGGCACCATGGCATCTAAAGAAGTACGAAAAACAAACAAAAACCTTCTCACTACCTTTGCTCTGCTCTCAGGGGTATCTGGGGAGACAGTTTGATCTTGGCCCTAAATCAGTTCAACCACGAACATGCAAGCAAAAATCTAGCACGTGGTGCCACAAGGATGTGGGAACACATTTTCTTGTTTTATCTGTGGTGGGTTTGCAATAGTTCACAAAAAGTGAGCTGAATGTTGGATCAAGAGGAAAATGTTCTTCATGCACAGCCATTCTCACCCTACCTCCAAACAGGACCAGCTGTAAACAGAGGATTAGAATAATAAAAAATATAGTGAAAACAGAGTAATCTAATGTCCTTCCAACAAAGAAAGCTAATTTTTCGGGCACCATACACCTATATTGTTGCTACTTCTAAAAAATTAATCTCATACTAGCTTTGGGATTGGTTTATCTACAAGTAACACACAAAGCAGGAGTTTGCATAATTTTCTTGAACCATCTTAGTCTCCTACAGGATAAGCACTCATGCAGAAGGTAGTGCTAGGGCAATTCACATGTGAAAAACCTTTCCAGGCCAAATAGATCAAAAAGCTCACCTTTTTTCATGGTTGCTACATTAACAACTACCTGGGGACTTATTTCCTGTTTGACACAAGATGTATTTTTCACGTTGTAGAGTTTGGCACATGTTAAGCTGGAAATTCCAATTTCAAGAGAAATAGTGAAAACGAAAAGCAGTGCTTGACTCATAGGGACACAGGGGAGACTTTCTGGTTTTGCAAGATGTCTTTCAGCACCCAGACTCTTGTGTGTGTGCATGCACTTCCCAATAAATAATTTGTTTTTTTGAAGAAAAAAGAAAGGAAGACAAAAACCCCAAAATTTCTGCTTTCTTGCCTTATTTTGCATCTGTGCAATGTACAAGTCACAGCCATGATCATCATCACGTTGTGCTATGGACTGCACTAATGGAATGAAAAATATTTTCTCCACCTTAAAGAATTCATAATTTAAGCCTGTAGGCCAAATGATAGTGAATGTTGAAATATCTTGCTAGCCAAAAACATAAACAACTGCAAGTATGTTTGGTTCCAAATCATCTTGTTTTCACTCATTCCTCATTTGATGAGAAAAACACTCCTGTTTCCATCACTGAGAACCCTTAACTAAATGAGGAGAGAGTTAATTTGCCTTCTCTCAAATCCCACACAGCTTGTGAACAAAATCAGGGCCATTTGTCTTGCTTATCTCTGATGTCTCCCTGCTTTTCAAGGCTCTTTGCCTCTTTCCCTCAGCCCTGTTTGAAGGAACTTTTCTTTAGGTACTAGCAACCGGTTTAAGTAATTTCCACAGAAAATAAGTTGTTTATGTGCACCAAACCATAATCAGAATATGTCACTGTTGGACACAAAAAAGACTGAGATAAACTCTAAGATGCAGAAGGTTGAATAATGATTTATCAAAACAAATGACGTCTTTTTTATAGAGTGATAGGATAGAGTTGGACTTAATTGGTCTTTGATTAACACACTATTACTATAATTAGCTAATTAAAGTTAACACTTCTTTACATGTAAACAAAATAAACACTAGCTGTACAAATTTGTTTAAATTCTTTCTTCAAGTTTTTTTTTTTTTAATTATCACTTAAACATTACTGCAGCTGAAAAAAATCAGCCACAGCCTCTAAGAAAAAAATAAAACAAAACTCACAAGAATTGGCTCCATAACAATAGGTAAGGTAGAAAAAACTCCAAGAGACTAGGAAATAACTTGGAGTGAATGATGGATGAGAAAGGACCCTTTATTCAATATAAAATAAAAGGGAGACAAAATGAGGTCAATGAGAAGTCAAGACTTGCTAGGAAACAGTGGTGTAAATATACCTATGTGCAGCATGTGAAGGGAAAACAAAGAGCTGCAGAGCAGGGGAGCTAATGAAGGCAGCTTTGCTATTGATTTCTGTCTCCTGCTTGCTATCTTGGCTACAAGTTCTGACTGAACCTATCGCTACCAGGGGGGATTTTGAGAAGTCTCTCCTGTCTGGACTCCCTAATGAAGCACGAGCTCCAGCTAAGCAGTAGGAGAACCTCAGTTAGTCTGCATCTTTATCTGCCTGCCTGTTTTCATGGGCCTTAGAGAAACCTCACTTTTAAATTGTGTTGAAAGTAATGATGGACTGAAAAAAGCTTCTTGGAAAGGAATGGATGCACAGAGAAGCATATCAGTCCTGCACAGCATGGTTAAGCCAGAGATAAACCTCCTACCTCTCAGAGTGGGGAAGATAAAAAAGGGAAGAGAAAGGAAAACTCCCCATGACTGGTGGAATAAAAATAACACAACATCAAATGAATTAGGTCATCCACATCATGTCATGTAGAAAAGGACCCAGAAATTTTTTCAATGCACAGACATCCTCTGCTGTCCTATGTCCCACTTCACACCCCACTGCTTCTGCTCCTGGTTATACCCAGGTGGACTTCAGTGCAGGATTCCCAAAGACACTACAACAATTTGGATCTAGTGGCAATGTAAGCTATCAAGCCTAAGCATTTGCTATGTAGATTATTTGAACTAAGAATTTTTACACAGGTAAGCATTTTGTCTTCTTTAAAAGATAGCATGGTAAATCAATAAGTGCAAAATGTTATTACATTATAACAGCAGAAGGTATATGTAAAGCACTGTCTGGACTCTATTAGAAAGTTTAAATTGTCATATATTGGACATTATTAAAAGGACCTACATGCAAAGAAGAGTCCTGCTGCTAATATGCTGAATTAAACAGCCCTATGAACTGGCATTAGTCCTGTATCAGCAAGCAGCACTTTTTTTGCAAGCAGAAGTCTCCCCTCAACTCCATTCTGCTGTCTCTGCCTCCTGCCACACTGCTTGCTCTAACCGTGGTAGAAATCACAGTGACAACAAACGCGCACACATTGCCCTACATTTTATTTTAAAGGTACTGCTTTCCTTGTGTTTTGTCCTTTGCAATCCTATCAATCTCCTTGCACTGCTACAGCATATCTGCTTCTGCTTAGCCTGGGAAAGACATTCTGGATTTCCTGGTCTCCAAGGGAAGGATGGAGCAAGCCAGCTGCCAAACTCCTGCAGGGACAGAAATGTTCATTTCGACACCGTGCTGGTGCGGCAGACACTGGGATGAACTAACACACACTCACTGTTTCTGTCCCATCCCACCTAAAATAACCAAGGACAGGCAGCTGCTGGGAGCTGCCCTCGACGTGTGCCCTGGCAAGGCTGCAAGCTCTGCAGCGCAGGGTGGGTCAGCAGCAAGCTGGAAGGGCACCCCAGCACTGGAGAGATGGGGCACAGCTGCTGCCAGCACGCAGGAAACCATCACCTCTCCAGATGTTAACTGCAATCAGAAACACCCACACACAGAAATTCCTGAGCCAAGATCACGGAGTTCAAATAACTCAGAGGGTTTGTTTTGTTTTGTTTTGTTTTGTTTTCTGGGGATTTTCGCTTGTTCTTAGGTTTTTTTTTCTTTTAAAAGACTTTGATCTAGCACCTCAACCTCTCTCCACTCCGTACCACCTTGAAATTTCAGTCATCTCTCCTTTGAAAGATGACAGCTGAACAGTAGCACAGAAGGATCTTCTGAAGAGCCAGTTTCTTTGGTTGTTTATAGATTGTTATTGAGGCTTTCTCAAACACATGCTACCAGCAGAATATGCAGGTGAGCATTCTAGCAACACAGCTGATGCATTTGAGGCAGAGAAAGAAATATGTGGAAAATGTAACATCAGCCCTGCAGCAGATCCATTCATAGAGAAGATTTTTTTTTTCCAGATTAACTCAATTCTGAAGTAATTACATAACAAATATCTGAAACGTAGTGTGTAACCACTCAATTTTTGCAGCCAATTACCTGCCTCCTATGCTTGGGTTTAGGGATAGCAATTCAGGCATTCTGTTGCTGGGTCAAGAGGACTGGCTGGGAACTGATTTACAGCAGTAAGCCACAGCCCTGTGTCTGCTTGCAGGGTTCTGGTTCTCTCCTCTGGCACAGGCTTGCAAGCATTTTTGAGAAGCTATTCAAGCTTCAAGCTTTGCACAATCGTTGCTGTGGAGAGCTGTTTTTCACCTCCTTTACTGTGAGTTGTAAGCAAGTTGGTAGCATAAAACACATAGACAATTTTGAGCAGTTACATTCTCTGATCTCTGGCTCCTTTCCTAAGTCATATATCAGTCACAATATTGTGTATAAGCTTGCAGGGCTATTTTTTCAAAACCTGTCGAATTCAGTCTATGTAAGAACAAAATCGGGAGAAGGAAGAGATCTCTTTGTTTTCAATTTAAGAAAGTGCTGCATGACAGACAGCTCATTTACACTGCTGCCCATTGGCAAATTGTTATTACACTATTTAGATAATGTTGTCTTTTTGGCAGCTGTTCATTAGTGGTAACTGCATTATGTACAAAATAATTTGGTTTAGAGCTTCTCATTTTATTTTTGTAGGAATTAAGGAACAGAAATGGTTCCAAATGAATCTGAGTATGGACACCTAATTAGCAGTAATCGAAGTTCAGCAGATTATCCAGTACTTTGTCAGTAACCAAGAGTGTGGGCCCTCCTGTGAGGGAGCACACAACGTGCCCACAACTCACATCTATCAAAGCCATGCAAGGCAGCTTCACCACCTGTCTTCTTTATGGTCCTTTTCTCATCCTCTGCACACAGAAAATAGGATCCAACACAACCACAGAGCTGCCAGCTCTCTGGACTGAGCAGAAAAGAAGGGGGTGAGAGCCTTCTGACTCTCCTCTCAGCTACAGATCATCAGTGGAAACTGCCTCCAGCAGCCTGGGGCTGCTCATGCCATGGGCAGACTGAAGCAGGTCCCATCTCCTGCCCTCACCTTCTTCTGCCTCTGCCTGTGCCATTCCCAGCTCCCCAGGAAGCCCTGGTCTAGAGCTGTGGTCACTAAAAGGTGCTGCCAGGCATTTGGCAAGATCCTGCCTGCTGCCCTTCTACCCTTCTTAAATATTAAATAAGGTGGACTCATTCAGCTTTTACCTTTTGGAGAGGGAAATACAGCAACCAAAGAAAACCTCACCTCACCCCAAAAAGTGACCATACAAAACCTCACCTCTCCATTTACATAGAGGCCTCATGTTACTGTCATGGTTTCAGGAACTCATAGTACTAAAAACTGGATTTTCCCCTGGTCACTTTGCCCCTGGCCACATGTCTCTCAGGAACTCTTTTTTCCCAGTTTTCATACACTTTCAACCAACAGTGCTCAGTAACCAGCTGAGAAAAATTTCTTTGGTAGGTTTCTATATTACCTTTTCCTTTATTTTTTTTTCCAGAGCTGCTTGCCTTGGTGACTAAGTGCTAGATTTGGTTACACGTGGTTTAAATTTCCACTAATTTCTCTTGCACTTGTTTGGGCAAAGGAAAAGTTTCCCCACCAGTGTTTTCAGTTTTCTAGACTAGCAGAACTGCATTACTACACTGGATCTAACCACTTTGAACTTCTGTCTACAAAGTCCATGGCCCAACTTGGCGTCAAATAAAAGTAAATTTAACCATGAAGAAGGTAGAAGCTGACAGAGGTGGCAAATTTATATTAGACTTTATATTAGACAGAGCTGCAAAGCCAAAAGGGACTACTTGTAAAAGTATGATAAATTCTTGCCTTGAGGATGATCGATAGGCAAAAAAATTGTTTTAGCATACTGTTTCTAATCTAGGACATCTGAAAGGGGGGATTATTAATGACATCTCTTGTGGTTCATTACTTCTGTGAGGAACAAAATTACTTTGTAATTTAAAGATGAGAGGATTCTGCACATATAAGCAATAGAGTAAGGCTGTTTAAAATTATAAATCTTATACACCTGCTCACATAGGAGCAAAGTTTCAGTCAATGAAGGGCTTTGTGCAGCTCTTTCTCTACAATAAAGCTGAACTTAACCAAAAAACCCCGATATATTGTGTGTATATACCACATGTGCTTCTTGCATGGAATATATAGAAATGTGGGATAATAAATGGTCTTCTGTAAATCATCTGGTCCAAACCCCGCTTCCCAGGGCTAGTCCAGAGTTTGATCAGGTTGCTTAGGTCCTCGGCCAGAAAAGTTCTGAGCAACTCCAGGTTCTGAGAGTCTCCTTGCCCTGCTCCCCAGCTTTGTGCCATTGGTGAGCTTGTAAAAGTTGGCTCTGTCCCATCATCCAGAAACAAAGACAATGCACATTACTGCTGCTTCTGCTAAAACCTGGAGTATCACTAGTATCCAGGCAACAGCTGCTGGCCATTCCTTCTGAAGCCCAGCAATCCAGCCAATTTGTCACTCTCCTGGTTGTACTCCTATCCAGTCTGAGCACACAGAAACCATGGGAGATCATGCTCTATTAAAGTGGAGGTTTGCCCACTGCTCCCACCTCATCCACTGGAACACACACTTCATGAAAGAAGGCAATGAGGTTTGACAAGCAACACTTTCCTTAGCAAATCCATACAGGCTGTTCCCAGACACCTTCTCCCTTAAAGAAGGGACAGTTTACTCTGTGATCTTCCCAGGGATCAGCTGGTAGTTCCCCAATTTCTCCTTCTTCCTCTTTTTAGAATATGGTTGTTCTTGACTGCTACAGCCCATCTGGGACAATGGCAGTGGCCTCACAGTGACATTGGCCATTCCCCATGGCACCCCACTCATGCATTCTGCCTGCTCCCTTGGTGCTGAGCATGGCCACTGCCTCAGTGCTCCCTGACTGACCTTCCTGTCCTGCAGCCCTCACCCAACACTGCCCCTGCGCAAAGGGCCCAGAAAGAACAGGGTACAGACAAAAGCAGGGAGGATCCTTTCTGTCCCCAGGGCTCCCACGTAACCCGGCAGCAGGGCTGCCCACACTGAGCAGTTTCACATGCCCCAAATGAGCAGGCATGTCAATATAAGCACATAATCTTGTGGTGTTGGGCATCCTCCAGCAGGTTTCTGCCAACTGGCTGCAGCAGCCTGCTCACTAAATCACAGGGCCCCATAAAACACAGGCAGCACGCAGCCCCTGCCTCTCTTTGCTGCTGCTGCCCAAGAAGGCCTAACAACTCCAATGAAATATGGGCTTGAAGGGTAGCTTTATATAATATTTCATTTTGAGTGAAAGGAAAGAGGATTTTTTTCTTTCATTTTGATGTGATTTCTTCATAATTTGGGACTTACATTTTTTTTTTAGTCCCCTTAAGGTCTAGGGGACTAAAAAACCTGCAATCACAAGTCAGAATCTATCCAGAATTGAAGTCATGGAGTCATGACTTGGAGTCATGGAGTCATTTTACTGCTAATTTTTACCACTTATTCCAGACTTTCATTTCAATAGAGTGCAAACACTACATTTTCAAAAGATTTTGAACCTTTATATGCAATATATCTTTCTTGGAGATGCTTGTGAAATTAAACTTTAAAGATGAAAATAATGAAAATCATTCTGAACAGGTAATCTGGAGGAACTTCTTTGTTCTTTGTACCCAGTTTATACTGGCATGCTTAATAATATGCAAAAAATGTGCATAACTATTTTATAAATTAATTAAAATGTTTGTGGAGATAAAGAGACTAAGTACGTATCTAAATCATTACATAATTTGGACTTTTCCTTAGAGGTACAGAGGTTTAGGAGCAATCTGCTGCTGAATGGGAGATATCAAGAAGACAGGACTCCTCTTGGTGGCACAAAGAGAAAGAATGAGAAGCAATTTTTGAACACTGGGGCAGGAGAAATTCCAGATGGACATAAGAATAAAAGGTTTTGGTTCAGCCTTGAAACAAGATGCCTCGCAGAGACTGAGAATGCCCATCCCTGCAGATAACCATTTAAAATTTATTGTAGGCTCTTGAGGACCATTTTATGGACACTATTGTTGTCTGCTATATCTTTCCCTCAGCTCTGAGGTACTGCATTCTTGAACCTGGACCTGCATAAACCTTAAAGGGGCACCATCACATCCAAGCAGAATTTCACTCTAAATTATCCCCTGCTGTCTGGGGAGAGAGAGAGAAGCATTCATTTGCAAACTGAACAAATAAAACACTGGGATTTTGAAGGAAATTGATGGTAAGAGACATTCAAGGAGAGCCTGTCTGACTCCCTTTTAGGGTGCTGTTTTCTATCTGCGCTGATAGAAAGGGTTCTTTGCTTTCTCGACAGTCCATGGGAGTGAGACAATAAAAACATTTATACCACTATTATGCTTAAAAATCTGAATTGGAAATGTTGACAGAACTGATCCTCATTTACACTTGGATCCCACTTTTATTTCATTCACAAATAAAGATGATCAAGCATTAAGAGTTGGAATTGGATAATTAAGAGTTGGATCAAGCACTAACGGTTGGTACATTTTTAATACGCACTGGTACAGAAGGCCAGAAAAGGCCAAATGAGGCATTCAGAACATCCCTTCCCTCTGATATAAACCACAGTACTTCTGCCAGGATTAATCAGGCTTTGGACCTCTAAACATAGAATAACAGCTAGCCTAAGGCTCAGAAAAGGAGCTAATTCTTCCTTTTACTGAGATTGCAGCTTGATCAGTACTTGAAATTGTATTGCCCTTCTTTTGTTTTCCATTTGGAATAGCTAAACTGAAAAGAGACCACTCATTCATAGTCTGTGCTTCAAGGTTCTCCCAGCAATCAGGAGGATTGAAACTTGAAAGCAGCACATTTAAGGACATGGCTAAGGGTCCTGGATTTATTGCATTAAAACTCTCACATACTGCATGTTCTATTACCTCCTGTGCTGTCATTACTGCTATTTTCAGGTTGTGGGGGTTTGCGGTTTTTTTGGTTTTATTTTAATTATGGTTATTCTTCTCCCTTCAAATAAATTATCATTATGTCTTGAAGTTCCTTCTAGCACATGGTCAGCCTCTCACACATCATTTTCTGTAAGACAAAATACATCAACAATGCAAATTGCTGCTGACAATTTATGGACACACTTGCCTCTAAAGATCTTACTCCTTTTTGTTTTAAGCCCATGAGAAAGAAGACTAATTAATCACTGTGAATAGAAAAGTCCTTTTTGTTTCCAGGAAAGAATTAAAGAACAAGAAAAAGTGAAATACACTTTTCACCTTGTGCCTCAGCCATGCCTGCTACAGACTTCTCCCAGTTTGATTTCATTCAGCCTCCCTGGTAAGAAAACTGTTAAAACCTTTAAGTTATTTGTCAAAGATACATTCACTCACTAAAAATGGTTAAATATCAGCTTGTTTCTTATGTACCTGTACAATAGGAAGTCCCAACACTATCCTAACTACACATCTGCAAACACAGAATAAAAGTTTAGATAAATAGAAGTGCCTTCTGCATTTCATCTGTAACAATGCAGATCCAACAACTGGTGTTGGATCCACAGCTTCTTAATACTTGTAACTTAAGTGCAACAATCCACAAATACCACAGCATATATCAAAGCAGAAAATCCTGCTTCAGATAAAAGTGACCTCCATATCAGAAATATGACACGTTATTAACAGTAACGTCTGATTTTTGCCCAAATTGCTTCTGCTCTGATCTATGTTTCCTTAGTTTTGTCTTGGAGTGCTCTGGATTTGATTTCATGGATTACAAAAGCAACATAATTTCATTTTAGTCTCATCCAAATTTCAAAAATTTCATTATGTTTTTATTCTCCTTCATGCTTAACGGGAGGAGGACTTTTCCTGAAGGCAGCCATTTTAATCTGCCCACATTTGCCAACATATTCACCAGGGTTTTCTGGTGGACATGCAAATACAGGATTGGTTTAAAACTGTGCTCCAGATACAATCTCTGCTTTGTATTTGCTTTGCCTTGTCCTGCTGGTGCACGACAACATCACAGAATCTGGATTCTTTGCCCTCCCTCAAAAAAGTAAGCCTTTGTCCTGAATTCATCAGGTGTCACTGAGGGATGTAAAGCTGACAAGAAGCTGGATAATATTTGTTAGATTTTTAGTCCCACCTTCAAAACCTGAATAGAGTGGTGTTTCCTGGGTTGGACTTCCCATCCCCCTCCTTTCCCAACACAGGCTGTGTGAGGCTGAGATGGAGGTGGAGCAGCACACCTTGCAACACAAGGCAGCAGAATAGCACTGGGTCCTCCCATCACACTCTGGGGGCTGATAGCAAGCCAGGAAAGCATGAAAAACTGGGTGATGACTCAAAAAGATGAATGTTTGCCACTGAAATACAGAGGATGATAGATATTTATAATAGTACCGCCTTAACTTCAGGCTCTAATGTTTGTTTTTAAGCCATCCACAGTGAAATGTGAGCAATACAAAACCTTACACATGGGTTATGGAAGTTTACCATCTACTAGTGACTGAGTCATCACTTTTTCTCCTGCATAACACTGGGAAGTCTAGTATTTCACCTGGGGTTTCAGTTCCCCTTTTAAAAACTGCACAAGCTGAACAAACCTCTTTTTCCTTACCACATCCAGAAGCTGGGAATATACACAAATGCCATCCTGCTTCCAGAAGCCTTCTTTCACTGAAGAAAAAGGCATGTTCTACATTTTTTTCCTGAAACAGGAATTCTCTGTGAATTTTGTCTACGGATTATCAATCCTCCAGACATCCTTCACAGGCTCCAAAGTTTCCTGCTTTCAGCCTCCAGGGACGTAAGCCAGATGAGATCTTCAGACTGCCTTGCAACACCATTTTAAAAGAACCCAATGGTTTCTAGTTATAATGTGAAAGTCAGGCTGCTTACTGAAAATTAGCACAAAGTTTTGGCTCAGAAAATGCATATAAAATCCAAAGAAGCCACTTTCATCTCTGAGATTCTTCCAACAGAAATGTACTTGTTCCTGTTGTTGAATAACTTAATTTTGAAAACTACAGCGTATGGCCTTTGAGTATAGTTCTCTACCCAGCAGTTATTAATGAAACGTATTTCGTTACTGGGTTTCAGGCAGTCTGATTGATGAATCACTGTGACTGACTGCAAAACCTACAATAGACTCACAAAGGTGAGGATTTCACTTGATGTGCTGCAAGTGAATGGAAAATTCTTGACTATACTGTGGTACACTCGGGAACACTTTTATGGCCTGTGTATCACTGCTGGTTATCACAATGACATACTGATTTCTCTTCTGGTGACTCTTTCCTAAACCCATAGAAACCAAGCCAAAATACTAATTTGGGGGTTAAGAATTAATATATATTTAAATTCCATGTGATTACACTCTTTTAATGCATGTAAAAGTAGAAATTCTGCTGCTGACTTAGAGCTGACTTAGAGCAAAGGGACGCAAAGCATGGATAGTTCTATGGAAAAGGTCTCTCATGGAGCTGGGGGCGTTTTCTGTGTTGACAACCCCCTTTATACTTCATTGTTAGCAACAATTCTGTTCCCTTAGCACAACAGTCTAAATAGGAAAACACTTGAAAGTTAAGCAGCTAAGCCCAAGTAGTTCTCAGGGATTGCAAAATCAGAAAGTAGAACTGTGCTGTTTTCATGGTAACAATACGTGCACAGTATTTGTAGAACACATGGGATTGCAAGGTGTCATCTGGGGACACTGTCCCTGTTCAATGTCCCTATTCTGGGATGTTTACTGGGAAAGTTACCAATGGCCATGCTGTGGGCCAAGGACAGACACTATTAATGCACCAATGGACCTTATTGGGCATGACCATAGGTCATGTTTAATATTTAATAAGGGTATTTCAAGCTATCCTAGGCCACAGGACTCACCCAACAATTGCTATGATTTACATTTTATTAATTGAGAAGAACTGCCAATACAACCGTGGCCAAGTATTAGGTGATGCATTTTTGGTGCAAGGAGAGTAGTTAAGAAAATGAGATTTGTGCTGGAACCCACATGAAAAATTAGAGGTTGAGAAGTAATCAAGTTTATTATGTTAGCACAAATATACCCATGCCATAATTTTATCAGCTACAGTATTGTCAGCTGAGTACTCTTAGAGGGGTGGTGAGCATCCTTTAATTATAAGATTCATTATTTATTGCTCCAAAGACTACGCAAAGCATGCTTTATCATAGTTGTGTTTGTTTCCTAACAGAGTTAGGCCCTGGGTTACTTAGAGTGTTATGAAAAGGTGCCTGCAATATCATGACTACAAAGAACCAAATTTATATGAACATAAAACAACGACAGTGCCAGAATAGAATGCTCAAGGCCTGCATGAATTTTAACTCAAGAAAACCTGAGTAAGTTCTCTCTCGTAAGGCTCAGTGAGATTACTGAATTAAAAAGGAAGTGACTAAAAAGGTTCTGAACTTGTATGGAAGTACTTTTACTGCTCTTATATCCTATGCAGGTTTGATTCTGCTCTGCAGATGTCCAATAATATGAACACTGGATACACCGCTTTCCCAGGAATGCAAAATTGCTTGGTCACCTAGGAGCTTTTCTTACTGCTTTTAAAGAGAGCAGCATGAGACATTAAGAAACACCAGGTAGCCAAAACCAAAAAAAAAGCCAACTTGCCAACAGGGAAGTAATTGTCCAGATGTATCCAAGCTGACCCACCTGACACTTCTGCTGTTTCCATACCAGGTGTTCCGGATGTCTAAGCTGGATTAATAAGGACTGCCAATTACAAAATGTGAAAAACCCCCATCTGTTTATGAGCTCTCAATGTCCAGGTGCAAGGAGTGAAATACTCCCACGTTCTTCTGCTTTATCACTGAGGAGCTTGATAATGGTTGACAAGTCCCTTCCTGTTTGGAAAATTTCTGATAAAGCATTCATATCCTGGACCCTACAAGCTAAAGACCAGAGTGTCACGGATTAAATTTCCTCCCAGTAAAGTAAGTGTTGGTAAAACACATTTCAGTTCTCTCACAAGCAGTAACAGCACTTTTAGATCACGAAGGTATTAAGGCAAGCAGGCAGTTCAGTGATGGGGGTGCAGTTAAAAACTTTTCCTGGGGTCCTCTTGGAGATTTTCACATACAAACGTGGCAGACTGAGTTCTATCGGGTTTCACAGCAGGTACATCTACACTGATACATCCACATCGTAAACGTGTAATGCATTGTCATTATCCAGCATCCTCGAGGAAAAGAACTGACTAAATGGCCAGGAAATAACTCTCAGAAAATAACACACGGGAAACACATTTCCAAAAAGCAGGATCTCACAAAGAGAGGTTGCATCAGGAGACTATGAAATTAATATTTTCCTAATCAGGCTTATCCAAAATTCAAGCATAACAGAAAATTTTAAAATAAACAAAATATTTAGAAAGAAGTTCATTTTAAACAAACAAATAAGCCTAATTCAACATTTAGTATTAAACAAGTATTTAGTATTGCTACAGCCATATGTTTGAAGCAATCAATATAGTCACGCTTTTGCATGAGTTTCAGAGTTTTGTCAGTATTAATACAGGCCTAAATAACATGACTTTGAGTGAGATAAAACTTCCTTCCTGCTCATACACAGAAATACTTTCAAGGACTCTTGGTAATTCTTCAAAATGCTCAAGGTCTGGCATAGAAACATGTCTCAAAAATATGTCCCCATCTCATACCTAATCAAAATTTGAACCTGATTAGCTAGAGGATGGTCTATTGTTAGCAATCCACTTTCCCTTTGTCTTTGATCTCAGAGAGAGCTGTTGGCAAGTTGGATTTTTTTATTATTATTATTATTATGTACAAGACAAAAAGGCCAAGAGCTGTATAAAGAGACTGGCTTCTTGGAAAAATTCTTAGCAGAGCTCATTGAGAGAGCGTTAAACTAGATTTGAAGGAGGTTGGGGATGTAACCAGACTTGACAGAGATAAATTGTGCTAAGGGGAGAATTATAGTGACCACCCAAACAGCAAAAGGAGGCTTTAGAGGAGACACCTTCAGTGAGTCGAAGCACCCAAAGGTGTAACCACAAGACAGGATCATGGGGCACCCCTTTGCAACCCTACTGGGAAATGGAAACAGTCAAATGCCTCTGTGAGGTTCCTGTACACCAACACGTGTGGTGTGTGGAGCGAAGGGGAGGAAGGGGAGACCTGTGCGCAGTAACGGGGCAGTTATGGAGACGTGGGGGGACAGCTCCCGCCGCTGGAATGTTGTCAGAAGGGCTGCACACTGCTGAGGAGGGACAGAGCAGGAACACACAGAGGTGGATTTGCCCTTCACACGAGGCAGCACTCGGAGTGTGCTGAGCTCTGTCTCGGGGTGGGTGATGAGAGAGCTGAGAGCCTACGGGTCAGGACAAAGCTGGCTGGGAAGACTGCCTGGTGTGGGTGTTTGCTCCAAACCGCCTGAGCAGGAGGAGGAAGCGGGTGAGAACTTCTAGAGGCAACAAGAAACAGCCTCACAGTCCCAGGCCCTGGTTCTTGTGGGGGAATTTCACTACCCTGACGTCCACTGGAGAAGCACAAAGAATCCAGGACATTCCTGGAAAACACTGATGATAATTTCCTGTCACCGGTAGGGAAAGATCCCACAAGGAATGTGTCCTTGACTTCATAGTAACAAAGAGTAAGGGCCTTGATGGAGATGTGAATATTGGGGTAATCCTTGGCTGCAGTGACCATGAGGTTGTGGAGATCAGTATTGGGTGAGGAGGAAAGAGGGGAGCAAGATAGTAACCATGGATTGCATGAGAGCTAAATTTAGCCTCTTCAGGGATCCTCTTGGAACAATCCCGTGGGAAAAAGTCCTTCATGGAAGTTGGTTGATAGTCAAGGCTCACTTCCTTCAGAATCAAGAAGGATGCATCCTGATGAGAAAGGAATTGTGAAAAGGGGGCAAGAGATCTACATGAGTGAATAAAGAACTCCTGTCATTACTCAAGTGCAAGAACTCCCTCTCACCAGATCAGGCTGAAAATAGAAACCCCTAAAGGAAAAGGAGAAAACCTTAAAAGCTCTTTATTGCACACAGTTTATTAACTGACCAGAACGAGCCAAGGACTTCCAGAAAGCCAAAGCTCTAGAAAATAATTCCAGCTTGAAGCAAGACTTACACTCTTATATGTGGATACCATAGCTGTTAAAGTTATTTTCAAATTCTATATCACTGAAGCTGCCCGTCTAAAGATGACATGGAAAATCGGGAATCAGGACTTCTCAGAGCTGATCCTTGGTCTCTGAAGCTCATGGCTCAGGCCCCTGTTGCCTGAGACACGTCTGTTCAGATAACTTCCAGAGCCAATGGGAAGAGCCTACTCAGCACCACTCATCCCACCCAGCATATCTCAAAGAACCCAGGCTCCTAAATGGGGCCCTTGGGTCAGTAGAATGAATTTCTAACCAAATACCCAAGCTGTACCCTGCAGCCCTTTACCTGGTAAAAATATTGCAATAAGTTTTTATTATGATTTATTCTGCCAAAAAGAAATTTCTAAATGCCTGTCTGCTCTCTGCCTCAGTTTTCAAAACACCAAATGCTGTTATATGACAGAAACTTTAATCATGCAAAGAAATAACATCAAAAATCCCCACAAAAACTCAGAAAACATGCTGCAAACTTAATTTTTTCACCCATTTCGGCAGCCCCTTATTGAGGAAAAAAGCTTCCTACAAATGGACTTTCAATTCAATTTCGAAAAATACATCAGAAAACTGAAAGCAAACAATAATTTTCCTTTTGTCACCAAAATTGCTTAATTTGAAACTGCATTACTTTCTTCTGATTCATTTAATAGTTTCTTCCCCTCCACTTTTTGCCAATGGAAACATTATTTCTTCATCTTTCTAGAAGAATAACAAATCATTTCCCTTGCACTTTCCAGTCAGCTTGTTCTATATTCTTGTGGCATATTTTCCAAACCTGTTCAAACCTGAGCAAACATGCTTTGTACTGTATTTTCAAGGCTCAGTTATCACTCTATAAAAACCTAGCAAGTTCCCACAATTAGACCTGTCACACTAATTGGTTACTTAATTTTCTATAGCACAAGAGCCAGTTGAAGTATCATAATAATGAACAAGAAAGCTTGAGTATCTTTTCCTTATAGTAACAATTCATGGATTTAAGTGTCCTGTTTTTGACAACAAACTGAAAGCTGAGTAGCTTCAAAAACATCCTTGGTGCTTTATTATATTTTTCTCTATTGTGAATGAGATCTTAATCCTAGTCCAATAAATTATTTTCCAAATGCTCACTTTTTGTTGTGAATAATCTGCTGAGGACAGTGTTGCTCCTTATGGAGAGGAGCAAATGTTATCTACTCTGGATATGCATCTAAGAATCTGGTCTGAATTCAATTATTTCTGGACCTCAGACTGCCTTGATATCTCATACAAAGATTGTTTATGAACTGAACTCAATGGCTACATCCCATACCAGTGGAAGCTGGTAATGTGCAGGAGGGAGAAAAGACCTTGAATTGTTCACGGGTGAAGATCACAGCAGCAACACATGAACATGGGAAAGAGGGGAACACAAGCAGAGAAAACATGCGAAAGTCACAAACTGGGGTGGATTTGTGAGTGCCAGGAAGATCCCTAAATCTATGTTCTTCATGTTCTTGAGCACATGCTGAAAACAATTTTTTTTAAGTTAATTCTCTGAACTTGAAATAAGGACTTTTGGGCTCTGCTCTAATTCCTGCTGCATACAAGACTTGGACCAATGTTTTTTTTCCATTGCTCTTGACTTTAATTTCTTTTATGGAATGAATGTCATAGTTTGTCAGTCTCAGTTCAGATTACATATTCTCCCTGCATTTACAAGATGATCTTTCACAGCATGCTCCTGTGACTTCAGCCTGTTTCTTCAGAGCCAGCAATGCATGAGATGTTGCCAAGTGTCAGCATTATTTCACTGTCATCCCTGTGATCTTTTGTACTTGTTTCACAGAGGGTTTGCAGGGGAATCTCAGCCCTCTCTCAAAGACTGTTCTAGCTTGCATTGCTATGGAGGAACAATCAAAGGATCAGAAAGCTAAAAATAAAAGACTGAATATTGAATGCTTTTTTCATTTAATGATTTATGAGTCAACCCAAAGGTGTTCAGCAGGTAGACATTGCTGTCACCACCATCATCGTCTCTCTTTTACTTCCACAGGCTGCTAATCAACCAGCACATAAACAGAGGGGCTCAAGACCATGATGTGCACAGCCAAGGTGAGGACTTTTCACACTTTCCATAGTGAGATGCAATAATGAGTGAGTATGATTGAGGATTCTCAAGCCTCCCTCTGCCCCTTTTCAAGCATTGCCTGTGCAGCCTTAAAGTCATGCAGATCTGCTTATAAAAAAACCATAATTGCCCTTAGGCAGCTTGTTCTGTTGGAAATAATTGAGATAAGAGCAACAGGAAATTGGTAGATATTGGCAATTAAGACATTTATTGTAATTGATTGTATAGCATGCCTTATGTTATTATAAGGTTTAATAATCAGAAGCCCATAACTAAGTCATCTTTGGCTGTGGAGAACTATGACCAATATGTGCCATAAAAATAGGAGCATCTGTAGTCATTGATGTTCTCTGATCTTCTAAATGCATGCTGGAAATTGTATTATCCAAGATAACAGAAAGGGAAATGTCTTGTTTCAGAAATAGTATGAACATAATCAGATTTGAGAAACCAAATGATTTTAGTAATATGGGGCACTGTGCACTGAAAGCAGAGAAATGGGTTTGTGATTGTAGTTAGCTACTCCATAAATGACAGAAAATAAGCCACAGGGACTTCATCCTTCACTGTTAGCATGATTGTTATTTTTGACAATTCAATAAAAATTCTGTTTCTCAGGTGCCACACGTAGGAAATATGAAATGGGCTGAACAGTGTAAATTCAGAGTAGCCAGTTGCACTCTGAAGTTTCTTTGGAGGAAAGAACCTCACGGAACTAAGTCAGTGAAAGTCTGCTCTAGGAATCATCCTTCCTTAATCAAGCCACTGTGTGCCTGCACTGTTCCTGTGTGAATCCTGTGTGTATTTTAAGGGCTCTTTTCCCAGCTGTGGTTTTGTGTATTGTGCGTGTCCTCACACATCACTGCAACTTACACCTGTCCATCAGCATCTCCTGCCTTAAGACTTTTATATAGCTGTCAAGCATTCTGGGGGAGAGAAAACCTCTTTATTTGATGTTTACAAAGCTCTTAACGCAGCAAAGATCTGGCCCAGAACTGGTTTACATAGGTAATGTGGCCATTCAGATAATTAGCAATAAAAAATACTTCACAAACACTACTCAGTGTCTCTAATTCAGTTGCAGTAGAAGGAGTCAACTGTTTCTACTTAAAGGTAGATCAGTCATAGCTACAAAAGCTATGGAACTCCAAGCCTCAAGATAGCTATGGATTGTAATGATGTTATAGACAAAAGACAGAAGAAAACCCTTTTCTATACTGGAATACTCTCCTCAGAAGTAAGCAGCAGTGACCCATCATAGGGGTAGGATGCAGGACAAAATGTGTCTTGAGAATGCTCCCTACAAAATTACATACGTGCAAAAGATTGCAACATGAACACAATTAAAAGAGAAGACCAGGACATGCCCAGCCATGCTAAATATACGTCTTATGTTTTTACATCAGTCTAGTTTTGTCAAATATAGTTCTTACTAATTCCTGTCCTTTTTGTTTAATAAAGCAGTGATCTAATGTTCATACCATTGAACACTATATTTTCCTTTCCCAAGGAAGCCAGTAATTTATAAGTCATGGTTTGGATCCCTAGCTGCTTGGAAGATTAACAATTATACACCCTTGTATACTATTCATAACTATGCTAAAATAATTGCCATATTAGAAGATTTGAATTAATCTGGAAGTTTATATAGTACTAATTTTACATTAGGTTGTTAAAAGATACTTTTAAAGACCTTTTAGAAAAAAAGATGTTAAAATTATATTTAAGATACTTTTCTACCATAAAATGGTAGAGACATTTAGTCTATCAATTATAACTTTGATATTATTAAATCAGACTCCCTCTGAGTTAGATGAAGTTAGTAGAGATACAGAATTGGATTTTGGACTTGGAGCCAGGAATCGTAGCATACTATTTTTTATGTTCATGGCACAGGAAAAAAAAAAAGCCATTTCTGCAATGATTGACTGCTTCAGCTAAAATATTTACAAGACTATTTAGCAAAGAACCTCTTGATTAAGGTGGAACCTAATTTAATATATTTTGTATTTCCCTACCACACTTCACAGATTTTCTCAATTCAGTAAGACTTTCTACTGAGGGATTTAAGTCAATATACCCAGGGATTTGTATTTTTTTGTGGGTACATATTTTTAGCAACTTATTACAAGCTAACTTTTTCTTTTGTGTTTAAAACTGAACCCCTGTGACAAATGGCCTTTCAAAAGATTATCTGGTTGAGAGACACTTAACACCCCCATGTGCTGATGTTTCACCGAGCAGGCTTTCAAAACAGGTTTTAAATTACATATTTTTAAACAAGCTGATTTTTATGAAGGAACAGCTGTTGAGTAAAGAGAAGAATGAGTAACAGAAACAATGTGAAAATGTGGGAAAACTGGCAGCATACAAAACTAAAACCACTTTGGTGAATGTCATCACAACTCAAGGGACCCTCTTGTTTGTAAACAAACAGATATAACTCGTCTTTGTTATTTATGCATCAAAATATAGTTTCTCTAGGTCCTGCTCAAGTCATTTCAGGTCAACGTTTCAGCAGAAAAAGAATCAAGCAAACGCAGCACTGTTTTCTGCTGGATTTGTTACCTGGTTCAACTAGTCCGAGCAGCTTTAGGAAAAGCTCAGGTCCACAGAAAAGCACATGGATTGTGCATAGGAAGAAGAGTTCTGAGATCAGTTTGTGAAATCTCAGTCCAATTCAAAGGCTGCTGAAGTCTACAGACAACTTTGTCCTAATTTTAAAGAGTAGAGCACCGTAGTCAGAGACCATCAACAGGTAACTTGCAAATTACTCACTCTACATTCCTCTAGATGTACACGAACAAAATTCCCTCTGCATTTACAGAAAGGGTATACAATAAATAGTGTGGACATTTTTCAGCTCCCCTGTATTAGTATTTTTAAATTCTATCACCACTAGTCCAAAAGGGTGAGGAGTTGTGTGAGTTTTTTTGGGGTGTGTGATTTGGGGGTTTGGGGAGGGGGAGGTGTTTGATTGTTTGTGGAAGTTTTGGTTGGGTTTTTGTGATCCCAACTTGGCTCGAAGATTTTTATCACTAAATGAAATGACAGGATGGTGAAATCCATTAGGGAAGAGCAGCTGCTCAACCAGTTTGCCTCACCATTCCCATTACCTCGTGAACAACCTGTTGTTTCCCACCATGGGTAACTGAGGAAGGGCAAACTGATTTAAGACCAGCAGCCATTGCTACAGACAGTTCAAAACACACCTCAGAAGCCTTTCCCCCAAAGCCACTTTGGGTCTCAGGTTGTGCAAGCCTTTTTGGGTGCCAGAAGCCCCTCTGGGCAGGGGGGGAAGGAAGGCAGGGCACATATTTGCTCCACCAGAGCAACAGAGGGAAAAGTTCCATCTCCTCCCTCACCTTTTCCTGGCACAGCCACCATGCCGGGCAGGGGGCAGGTCACCATTTGGGGAGGGGGATTTAGAGACAATCAGCATTCCTGGCTCATCACTAACTTCATGGCAAGGGAAGGGGGAAGGTGGAGGTTGTCAACCTTAATTAATGCTTGTTTTAAAAGCACTTTACATTCCTTGCCTGACATGTGCTTCACAAAAGCCAAGAGCTGTTGTTGTTATTAACAACTTGCAGTATAAACACACTTGGCCCGATTTTCCTCTCCCACACAAAAGGCTTCACGCTTGTTTAGGGCCCGACTGGGATGGAACAAGGAGAATTTCTGTGGTCAGTGCAAGGGGAGGGCCCGAGAGGTGCCCAGAAGAAAAGCCAGCAGGAATATAAAAAATTATCTTGGCTATGTGCTCCATTTCTTAAAGGCTGAGCATAGAATCAAAACAACATCCATTGTATAAACCTTCGCTTCTGTGAGCTTCTAACTTGATTGAGTGAAAAATAGTCTTGTTTGGAAAATTATTTTTTTTCACAAAGGCTTTTTTTTCCTTTTTACTGTGTCAAACTGCTTATGATACAGCTAGAGCTAGGGAGACATCAAAGAAATTTTGCTGAGATGCTTTGATCAGGAAAAAAAATGAACCACAAAAAAAAATAGGAAAGAAAGGAGACAGGGCTCATCAGCTTGGATCCTGAAACACTTTTCTGTAAAGCATAAAGATATTTGGAGAGGAAAAAAATCCCCACCAAACACTAACCAGTTCTCAGATCAGTCCCAGAGGTTATAAGCTTTAATGTTCTGCAGGTCACAGGAGGCTCTTTAGTTTGTCCTTGATCCTTTCAAGTAGCTGGGAATGAAAACACAGTGCAGAAGCAGTGGCTTCAATTAGACATAATATCAAAAAAAAAAAAAAAGCTTGATAGCTCTTCCTTGCTAATGAGGAAAAAAATAAGTGCTGAGAAGAACACCACCCCACCCTGCCAGCTGACGTCAATAGAGCAGTCACACACATCTAAATATCAGAAGCCAGGGCACCTCACAAACACATTTTACACCTTTTTCCTTTACTGCTTGGCTCCTTCAGAGACCAAGCTAAATCTATACCTTTTCTAAGTTTTAATGTTTTCCTCTCATCTTTTTAGCATTTCAGGAAAAAAAGAAATCAGTTAAGAGAGAAGGTACTGGCTTCTTTGTTTTTGCCCCCTTCTCCTCTAGTTTGCAAATTACACCAAGGAACCAAAACACCTACCTCTGAAATCCCTGTTATTCTGACCAGTATGCCCTAAGAGCAGAGAAGAGATGTCTAAGATTTCCCTGGAGAGATAATAATAACAATTTTGGAGAGGAGATGGATGAGGGAGCTAAACATCAGTTTCAGTCCTCATTCTGCTTCACATGGTTTGTTGTGCGTGCAGCTGTTTAGGACTACATAAAGCACCTCTGCCTTCGTTTTTGTGCTTTTTCACATAACTCAGTTTATTGTTTGAAGAGCAGGAGGAGATCAGCATTAAAACCAAAATGAAACCTAACAAACAAGCAACCAGAGAAGCTAAAGAATTGGGAAAGAAAATTAAAGCATCCTTATACATTTAGACCAGATTTTAATAGCACAGCAGCTTTAACTCCTGAGTTAATACAATGAACAATGATCATGCTAGCTTGGTTCTAGGGATGATCAGCATCCATATCCACAGGGTAAGAGTGCCTAAAAGCAAGGCTGGTGCAATGAATGACTGCTGAAGCTCCTTGTGAAACATCTAAATATTCTAGTTTGCAGCAAACACCTTGACAATATCCCTCCACTATACAATGGAACTCAGAAAAGGACCAAGAACGTGAGCGTATTTGTGGGTTTTTTATGATCATTACTGTAGCCCCAAGTAATAAAATCTCTTTCAGTAAAAAGATATTACTTGTCTTACATTTAAAGAGAGAGTGTTAGATTCAGTTCTATTGCCCTTCTACATGTGCAAGAAGTAGTCTTTTCCTTGCATCAACACCTGGGAAAAAATAGTATATTTGCTTGGAAACAATTTTGCTTTGTTACTTGTAATTTAAATAAGGTATCAGTTGTTACTGTAGGACAGGAAATGAAGAGACGCAGACTCAGAGAAGTTCTAAGAGCTGAAAAAAACCTTATTACAATTTTCTGACTCCTTCTATAGTATTTTAAACAAGCTCAGTGATTGGTAGGTGAAGTTAACACCTCTCCAATCTCATTGGTTAAGACAGACGCCCATCAAGAAATCTCTTCCTCGAAGAAAGAATGCTAACAAGATAAACTGTGTACAAACAAATCTCTTATTTACAGAAAAATCCATGAGAAGAGAATTTTCAGAAAGTAAACATCAGAAGGCTGAAAAAACTAGGCTGACAATAAGTTACTTTTACATACTATTATTACTTAAAATATAATGCAAAATGTACAGGACCCAGTGGTGCCTTCAAACAGTGGCTCCCAGCCAGCATTTCACACATCAGTGTAGGATGAAGTGCAATTTGATACAGGGTGGGAGCAGAGCTGAGCTCAGCTTTCCATCCCCACCTTGAGTGTTTCTCAGAGATGTGTCTTGAATGAGTCAGGTCTGTTTTTTGGAAGGCAATAGCTCCAGCCCAGCCCCACAGCAAGGCCTTGCTCCCCTCCAGCACCACCACAGCTGCTGTCTTCTCCGGTGAGCAGAGATAGAAGTGAGGGATCACAAAATGATTTACTAATAAGGCAAAATATTGGCAATTTCCTTAACTGAGAGTTAACTAAAATAAATCCAACAAACAACTTCTCAGAGCATTATATATTTTAACTTCATCAAACATTTTTTTCCAGAGTCTTTAGCACTGTAGATTTTTTTTACAATCCTCCTAACCCAAATTGCTCATGGAATTGCATAGCTCTAGCTGTTACAATGGAAAGTGTCAGAAAACTTTCCTAAGACCCTTCTTTTGGTTAGTTATGACTTTGCAAAGCCCTAATCACTCTATGGATTTTGTGTCAAGGGTGCAGGCTCCCTAGATCCTATTAACAGTACCTTTGATAATCATTTGTTTGCAGGTAATTAGTGGAGGCTTGCTGGCCCTTGACAGGTATGATGTTTAAAAACCTTGCTGAGTGTAGAGAGTCCTTCTTGTTGAAGAGCTCACACATTCATTAGGATAAAACCCAAGCTGAGCATGGTCTATCCCTTTACAACCCTTCCTGTGCTCTTCCCAGAGCAGCGAAGTGTTTGTGTCGTCTCCAGGCTTCTTAAATTAACTTTCACCATGCCTTGTCCTGTAGATGTGCAATGAAAAACAAAAGCAGGAAAACAGGTTCTGTGGAAAGCTCCGAGCTCACAGCTTTCCAAGCACATTTACTCAGCTCCAAACCCTCCCCTGTGCCATCCAGAAGGGAGTACAAGCACAGCAGTCCAGACTGCAATTTACAGCACTTTTAATTGCTAAGGCTTTGAGGAAAAAGCCTTTTGCCCACAAAACTCAGGCTTTCATTTTGTACCACTTGCACCAAATATCAGTTGTTATGATTGGCATTTTCACAAAGGGCCATGAAATTCTAGCATTACAGCCACTCATCTCCAGAATCATCACTTCACAAATGTTAGTACTTCCACTATTATTAGTGTATAATCCTTCAGTACACATCCCTGGCTTTTTATTCTTTTGCATAAAAAGGTGGAGTGCTTCCAGTCAGACATTTCAAAGTTTATAGTCACCACTGCTCTGATGGTGTTTCTTGGGATGGCCAACAGCTACACAGGTGTAGTGATTACTGACAGTGCTTTTAACTTATTAAAAAAAATAGGAACTGAATGGTAAGAAATCTGCTCCTAAGGGTAGCTGTTCTTTGAGAAGAGAACATTTAATTTCCAATTTAATTTCAGGCAGAATAACTGGAACACTTCTACTGCTCCCTTTTCACCACTGCATGCGGCAGAAAAAGAGGACAATTATTAGGCATTCTATTCCAGGAAAAATCCTGAAGCCAGTTGCTTGAAATTACACCTTAACTTTTTACCCCTAAGGATAAGATCACCACCATCTGTAAAATATCTACATATATGTGGGTGTAATATTCTGTAAATGAGTTTTAAAAATAAATCTGCTTTCAGAAGTAATTAACCCTCCTCCATCATTCTTTTTTTTCTGGGTTAGAAGAGGAAAAAAAAATAAAATGTTTTAGGTGCCCTCAAGCAAAGGTGTGGGGTTATGCTGGTGGTATTCTTATGTTTCTCCTCAACTGAATGTCAGCAAACCTCAAAAAAAATTACAATTACAAGGACTGAACATTATAGAAGACAGCAGGTTCATGAAGCCCTGGAGAGCTGCAAAATCTCTGTTATTATGTTGAAAAAGGCACGTACAGAGTGCCTTTTATTAAGTCCTTAACTGTTGAAGAACAACGTAACATAAATAAAATTTATAAATATAAACCTACAGCTTCATTTATACCTTTCCTCTCTAAACATTGTATGTTTAGTTCCTCAGATGACAATCAGCAGAAGTCATGGTTGACTCTGAAAAAGACTTACTAGTAGAAGAGCTAGGCTGACTGATTTGCAAAGCAACTAAGTCAGTAAATTGTCTGGAGGGTTTTTGCCAATTCAACAAGGAAAATAACCAGCTTGATTAAGTGGTCATCCCTGAAGGATCTCAAGAAATACTACTTTAGCACAAAAGCAGCCTGAAACAACCCAGGCCCCATCATCAGAAATGCTTTCATTAGAAGCAGTCATGCAGCCTTTAAAAAATACTTTGTATTTCAAGAAAAGATCTAGAACTAGATCTGAAGCACATTTTGGTACTTGTATGGTTTCAAAATTCAGCAGAATTCAAATTTAAATCCAAGCACATCCAGGTAAGTTATCTATTGAAGCAAAGCATGACCTTTTCCCACAGAGCAACTGTGAAGGATAAGAATTTTAACTGGATGAGGTGGAGTGAGTTCTTCTCCTCTTAAATAAAGTAGAACATAGTATGTTTTATTTACATGTACATTACATTACTATTCCATGCTTCATTACAACTATATAATACATTGCATGTTGTGCATGTATTGTAATATATAAAAAAAAACAAAAACAAAAACAAAACTAAATCACTGTTATAACATAGAAAGGTATAGCTAAAATTTGCACCCAAATCAATTTGATGGGTAATTCCCAATAAGCCTCTCCTCTCCAGCAGATAAAAAGAAAACCAAGTAACTTTAGATAAGTACTGTTAAGAGGTAGACTCTACCTGATATAATAAATACAGGCCAAACAAACAGCAGTGTCTTCTTGAGAAGCCTTTTTTTCCCTGCTTTCTTTCAGACTCTTTTCCCTCTACGAAGAAGAGCACAAGGCTTTTTTTTTTTTCCGAGTCCTGACTTCAAAATACCCAATAAATCTTCAAAAACTTCTTTTTTTAATAGTACTTCCATTTAAGATTAATACTGTTGCCTCATTTACTGTTAGATGAGCCTCGACCTAATTTTAGTGAACTGCTGGAAAGGTTCTCTCTTCACATGTGCACCTGAAAGAAAAGCCCTTTGTACGTCACAGGTGCTTCAGTGAGGTCCACAGCTCACGACGGCCTCAGCCAGCTCGGAGAACAAAATCCTCTGATCCCTTGCAGAGTGGGACACTTGCCTCCTCATCTTGCCATCTTCATCTCAAACCTCACACGGGCAGACTGCTTGNCCGAGTCCTTACTTCAAAATACCCAATAAATCTTCAAAAACTTCTTTTTTTAATAGTACTTCCATTTAAGATTAATACTGTTGCCTCATTTACTGTTAGATGAGCCTCGACCTAATTTTAGTGAACTGCTGGAAAGGTTCTCTCTTCACATGTGCACCTGAAAGAAAAGCCCTTTGTACGTCACAGGTGCTTCAGTGAGGTCCACAGCTCACGACGGCCTCAGCCAGCTCGGAGAACAAAATCCTCTGATCCCTTGCAGAGTGGGACACTTGCCTCCTCATCTTGCCATCTTCATCTCAAACCTCACACGGGCAGACTGCTTGACACCAGGTGTCTGTTCTCTAATTTGTGCCACAAACAGCGATCCAAAATACGATTTCCAAAAAAACGAAACCTTTGCTAACTAAACTAAAATTTTCAGAAATAAACAGCTAAAAGTGCACTTGCTTAAAATTATTTCTAGAAAGAACTAAACTATGTATCTAGGATTCATAGCACTGATTTAGAAAGTTTAGATCATCCACCACTCCAAAAAATGGCTGGAATAATTTGATTTCTTTGAAAGGCAAATAGAATATTTCCTTACTTGAAGAAAAGGAAAAGATGCCCAGTTTAGTTGAAATGTAACTCCAGGGCACACTTCTAGAACTCAAACTAATTTTTTGACAAACAAATATAAATTATTCTACTGGCTTCTTATGAGAGCCAACAGAAAAAATAAGTCACATATGAAATTTTCAATACCCACTCAAGAGCTACATGCTAAATTTAGTAACTAAATTTAGATTTCAAATGATGAAGAAAAAGCCTGCATATCCCTGGAGAATCCAGCTCTTAACATTACCAACTATAAATATAAAAATAAAACCCCCAATTTAAATCGTACTTCTTGTCCCTACAACTAAATTAAAAACAGAATCAGACACTGAATTGGTAAATCCAGTGACATAAAGTCCCTAAGTTTAGTCAGAGATGATCATTAGGAGGCAGCAAATTATTTCCCATCTCAATAGAAACAGAAATGTTCTCGAAACTTTTTTTTTTTTTTAATTGTCAGGGAAAATACCCTCAGGGAAATAAAAAAAAGGTAAAAATGCAGGCATCAAAACTCTCTTAACCTTTCTAAAAGACCACATATGTTCTGGGCCTTGTCCTTGATTAAAACAGACATGCTGCCCGTGGTCCAGAAAGAAGCCCATACTCTCAGCTGAACTTCTACCTCTTTGGTTCAAGGGATAACATCTTGACATTAATCAGGGAAATGCAAAAGCAAAACCAGTCAACAAGAGCAAAAACCCATTGTCACTTCAGCATGACTTTTCAAGTAAGACAAGTTTGGCTGGCTTAGACCACACTGTAGAAAGACACGGCTATTTGCAGCACAAGATGAGCATTGAGATTCTCTGCCACTCCAACAGCAAACCAAACCCAGCTACAAATGGCTGGGGTGCTCCCACTTTGAAGACAGAGTTATGAAAACACATTAAGGAGTATTGGTCATTAGAAAGAAAACAAAAATTCCTACTTTTGTGTTGACAACAGAATTTGTTTTCTATTGCAAAATCTTTTGTGTTGTTTCACACACACACAGGTTTTGCAAAGACAGGACATATTTTTAGGCTGGCTGTGTCCAGCAGCACTGGAAACATGGCTCAACTCTCACCAATTACCCAGGCTACCTTCCAGATCAAACAGGTGCCTGCCTACACATTTACATGGCCATCCCCTCCTGGAAGGAGTTGAAGATTCAAAAAATAAAAAGCAAGTTTGAAGAATACTTGTAGTTTTCCCTCCTGACAGAATATTGATGCTCAGAGAGATGAAAAGCCTCATTTTATCCAGAGGGCAGGAATAGCACAGACAGGTGCCAGAAGCTTTCTGTGTTGTCCTACTCCTCAGAAAATACTGAAACAGCAAACAACTTTGAAAAAAAAACCACACTGTTTATTAATTCCAGTGGATTTCAACTCCATCTTCTCCCCACTCAAATGAATCTTGAGCACCCAATATATCATCCCTGATGATGATGATAATAATGCATGTTCCATTTCCAAAACACTACAAAGAGTAGTAGATCATAGAACAGTACTCCTGGTTCCAAACACCAATGTCTTTGTCTTTCCTGCCTCGAAGATCTCTTCTTGGTAAGGGACTAGGAAGGGTAGACACAGGGTTTATGGTCAATCACATCATTAAGAGAAATTTTGATGGTGATTTCAGAGGTATGGGACTTTTGCTTGAAATGTTTGGCATCCTCAGATCAGCTGTACTAAACCTAAAGAATTTCCTGCATAGTCTTTAATTTTTAAAAAGTTTTTTCTTCAGGTAAGGAAGACTGAGAAAAACAGTACAACAGTAAAATTTCTGTAATCAGTGTCCTGTATTCCTGTACTTCTGTATTCAGAAATGTTTCACTGTTTCTAGAAAATAGCTCCAAGAGCACTAAGGCACACGATAAGGTTGGACTGTCTCTCTAGTCATTTGCTTCAGCTATGGATGTCCCATAAACAGATTTGTTCTCTCTCCTGGCTGCAAAAGTTTCTCTGACAGGTATAAATGAGATCCAGAGGCCAAGCAGATTTAGTGGAGCCAAGAGTTTTCCCCACAAAAAAAAATGACCAGTGTATCTAGATATTTTCACATCATTCAGAAACAACAAAATTAAGACCAGGTGAAGAAAGAAGTGACTGTTTATAATCTTAGTTTGGGTTTCATTTAATCTAATCTATAATGGTATGATGAAATGATCAGGTATTTCTCTAGTTAGTGTTCCATCCAAGCTTTTGCCATTTCAGTTTGAGGAAAGTGAGTGAATAAAGGTATGACTTGCAAGCAAATGGACTGCTGCTTTTCAAGAGTCCTCTTCTGGTACTGGTTAACCTAAAAGTAGCTCCAAATGAAGGTGTAGATTTCTCAAAGGCATTGCCAAAACCCTGTAAAGCTCACAGACATGAAAGCTGTCTGGCACCTATTGACATTTGATCCACATAATCCATAAGAGATTTTATCAGCACTTTTGAACACCCAGAAATGCATTATGTAACTGATCTCACATTTAATTCCTACCAACTTGTCTGCCTAAGCTAATAAAGACAAAAATTGGAAACCAGACTCAGCATGCCAGGACAGCAGCAAGCTGAGTAGGGTTGCAGTTCTCATTATTACTTGTAGTGAGTTCAACAGGATAATTATTCCAGAGCTTAAGAGGGTCACTGAGGCTTGGATGAAACTCTGCCAAGCTTCAGGTTATACAAATAAAGAATTAGTTGGATATAGTTTAGAAAATGAATAGACCAAAGAGAATGTTGTTTACTAAAAGCTTCAGTATTTTAATCTTTAATACCTTCTTTGCTATTGGCAGAAATAAAACTACATAAAGCTACATTTAGGGAGACTGTTTGCTGAAAATCCAATGGTTGCTTCAAACCCCAGCCTGTTATTATTATTATATTGTTAAGTTTTTCCTACTAAAGTACAATTACCCTCTTAGGCAGTCCAGTTACACTGAATTCTGGTTACTGTTAGAGTCAGTGCAAAGCAGATACACTTAAAACAGCTGCAGCTCCTTTTGGAGCTGTACTGTTATTGAGACCATATGGCCATTTTGCTGGTGGTGTTTCCTCTTTTATTCTCTTCTCTTGACAAATGTTTTATCTTTAAATGTGTTAACATCCTTCAGGGCTGGCCTGAACACTGCTGTATTTTTATCCTGAGATGCTAACAGCCTTACACATAATCAAAAACCAAGGGAAAAGTGTGCAGGTGTTCAAAATCCACTCCTCTTTTTCTTCATTAGTGTCAAGATTACAGCACAATTTGAAAATAAACTACAATCTTTTTTACAATGCACCTTTTAGTGCTACAACCTCTTGCTTGGAATCCCAAAGTCGTTAACTGCCAGAGTCATCAAGTTCAAAAATTCAGGTTTTATTGTCTAACCTGACCCTGTTGAAGGATTTGCCAATAAGGCTGCACAAGTAATATACAGAAATTAAATTCACTTGATTCCAAAACTAAGCCTCTATATGATCACACAGTCTAAAATCATTTAACTACCTGATACAGGGCTGGGGGGAAAGCAGCCCTGTGGATATCAGAAAGCTGAAGATGGGGGTTTCCTCAGGTCATTGCTGCAGAAGGACTGAGTCAACATACAGTTTAATTTCTTTACAGAGTGCAGCTCTGCATATCCTATTCTAAACAATCTTGATTTAATTTTGAAGTCCTGTTTGCCAGTAGTTTGGCTACATATTAAGCCTAATATATGTGTCCTGGTTTCCTCTGGGGTAGAGTTAATTTTCTTGTTTTGGATTTAGGACAAGAATAATGCTGCTAACACACTGATGGTTTAGTTGTTGCTGAGTAATGCTAAAAAATATTGCCTAAAATACTTGTTGAAATAGTCTAAATCAAGGAGTTTTCAGTTTCCCATGCTCTGCCAGCAACCCAACGCACCAAGGGGATATTCCATTCCATAGAATGTCATGCTGTGGTGGTCATCCTTCTCCCCATGCCTGCCCCACAGGAGCCCCTGGCAGACCTTGTCTGAACCATTTGAGCACTGAAATGCCCCTTTACCAGATCAGCTGGGCAGCAAGGCATCCCTGCCCATCACAAGGAGCTCCTGGAGCACACAGGTAGTGCAGGAAACAGCCCTGACCATAACAGGAACATCAGCTGCCTGACCAAGGTGGGGAACAAAGGATAATCAGTCATCCCCTGACAGCTTTGGGACATTCCCTGCCCAAATCACAGCCCAAGTGAAACATGACCATTGTTTCCAGTAGTTCCCAGCTTGGGATACGGTCAGGATGGAAACTTACTGATGGCTGAAGCTAATCATCTTGCGATCTTATTAACAGCAGTCCCAAATGAGGCCCGTGGAGCTCTCCTGGATTGCAGCTGGCTGTGCCAGCACCTCCCCCTGCCTGGAGCACCTCTCAGAACCTGGGAACCCTCAAGTCTGCCACACTCAAAGGACCATCACTGACAACGAGGCATAGGCTGAAACCCCTGCCACACAGAGACTCCTCCAAGTGCAGCTCATGCCTGGTGAGAAACACCAAGGGATTGGATGTGAGTATTCCCTGAAGCCTAGGGGAGTTTTGGACAGGTGCCTTTATCTTTATATAGATGTATACACACCTCTCTGCCTAGGAATCTCTAGGAATGCCTATTGTGAATCTCTAATGAAGTCATGGTTCTAAACAAATCCTATAGAAGTGCTTTTTTAAACGTTAGATTGGCTGGTGGTTAAGTGCTGATAAACCCTTTTGCACCCTTATCTTTTTGTACTCTCATTCTTTGCACCCTTTCCCTCTTGCATCCCTGGTCCTCATGTAAATCATTCCAAATTGATTCTAATTTGATTTTCTTATGTGTCCTTCCTCTGTGTAGTAAGTAATAGAGTGAGCCTTGCCTTTGATTCATAAATTCATATTAGAACTTGCTTTTTGCCAATACTTTTGATGGTGACTCTTTAAGCAGTCTGACTACTCATCTGTGAGAGAGTCCCAGTATATAAACTGGAGGGAGTTGGCCAGGAGCCATTGACTCCTAGGGGACAGACTGGGCATCAGTCAGAGGGTGGTGATCAACTGGGTTGTGCCCCACTTTTTTCTCTTGAGTTTTATGTGTCTCTTTATCTCCTTTTCATTATTATTACTGCATTTTACATTATTTCAATCATTAGGCTGTTCTAACCTCAACCCTTTAGTTTTACCTTTTTTCCCTCAATTCTCCTCCCCATCCCACTGAGGTCACAGGAGTGAGCAAGTGGATACATGGTACTTAGCTGCTGACTGGGATTAGACCACAGTACTAAGAAATATAAATATATATATATATATCAGATCAGGAAATTCACCTGAAGGAGTATTGTAGACTAAGACCAGCTATCCCAAATCTACAATAGAAAAAATGCTCAGATCTTCTAAAATTTCCAGAGAAACACATACACAACTGCTAAGTTTCTAAATAATTTAAAAATATTTGCATATTTCTGGTAAGAAGTCTAGTTTAAGATGCTTTTGATGAAGTGCAGAAGAGATTTTGGCATCTGACAGTGGCTCAGTGGTACAATCAAGCATCTTACATCTGCCCTGGAATGGTCCTCCCTGGAATGAGAGGAAAGCACCATGCCACAAAAAAACAACAAAATTTACTGTTCAACAGTTTTCCTGGTAAGGGGAGAGAGGAATATAGAAATAAAATTTTTT
>WAAE01010723.1:61815-114838 GCA_013400495.1 Nicator chloris
AAGAAAGAAAAAAAAAAAAAGAAAAATTAAGAAATAAAGAAAAAATAAGAAAAAAATGAAAGAAAAAATTAAGAAAAAAAATAAGAACGAAAAAGGAGAAAAAAAAAAGTACGAAAAAAAGAAAAAAAAGAGGTGGGGAAGGAAGAGCAAGAGGTGGAGGCACAAAGAAAATGGCAGGGAGGGTGGGGAATTGCTTCTTTTATTGTTGAGCTGTCTTGGTAAAGAATGCCAATTGCTTGCTTCTGTTCGAAATAAAGAAAAAATAAGAAAAAAATGAAAGAAAAAATTAAGAAAAAAAATAAGAACGAAAAAGGAGAAAAAAAAAAGAAAGAAAAAAAGAAAAAAAAGAGGTGGGGAAGGAAAAGAAAGAGGTGGAGAAAAAAAGAAAAAGGCAGGGAGGGTGGGGAATTGCTTGTTTTATTGTTGAGCTGTCATGGAAAAGAATGCCACATGCCTCCTGTTGTTAGGATCTTTCACCAAGGAGTCATCTGTGCTGTGGTCTTGCCAGCACAGTCACAACACAAAAACCTAATTTCTCGATTTTACTTTTGGGAAGAGCAACCTGGCAGCAGCATGCTTCTTTTTGGGCACAGGCCATTCTTTTAGTCCTTGGTCAGATGCCTCTTCCAGCACTTTCAGAGACAGGCTTCAACTCTTGTTTCATTCATGTAAAAATGCAAAATTTCTTACAAGGCATTGCAGGCAGGGATAAGAACATGGTCAGACAACCAGCAAGGAGTGACCCCAGAAATACTTTGCAGGTTGACACAAATGTGAAGTTGCCAGTGGGTGACACACACACAAACAATTCACAGCCTCTCCAAGGGCATTCCCACAACTCCTGGCTCCCTCTGCTTGTGCCAGGGCTGAAGCTGGGCCACACACGTGCCCAGTGTCACACACTGCTTTTCACAGAGGGAGACTCCCAGAGAGAGATCTGCCTTGGGCTAGAGGGGAGCATTCGCAGCTCCCAAAGCACCATCAAACTACAGTGTGGTCGGTACAAAGAGAGCACCAGAGTGGAAGCAGGCTGAGGCAGGAGAGAATAAAGGGAGGAGGAAATGTCTATTCCTCCTGAATGCAAAAAGGAAGATATTATAATCAAGCACACAAACGTCTGGCAGATGCAAACCAGAACCTGGCAATGTTTGCTCTTTAATCCATTTCTCTGCAGGAAAAGAAAACAAAATGCTTCTAACTCTATTTGCCCACAGTATCTCAGCTAAAATTCCTGAGTGGCCATCCAAAAGCCCTTGATTCCAGACACTGTGGTCTCCTGCACATGGCTTTCTGTGTCCTGCTGCCACAGCTAGGCATCAATGTCAGTAAACAACAGATTCAAAGCCAGGACTGGAACCTTCATGCAAACATGAAAGTGAGAGCTGGAGTGCTCTGAGTGAGGAGGGAACACAGCCTTCCCCAGAGGGATGGGGGACAGAACCAACGGGCTAAACCAACACAGAAGGACAAAGTGATAAACAACAGTTGTTTGTGGGGAAGTTTCAGACAGGAAATCTCTCTATTTAGAGAGTTTATTACAATATGTATTGGGTTTTCAAGACAAGGTTTTGGTAGCAGGGAGGCCACAAGGGGTGGCTTTGGTGAGAAGTTTCTAAGAGCTTGCCTTGTGCCCCCCATGACCGGCCAGCTCCAAGGTGGACACACCGCTGGCCAAGGCCGGGCCCATCAACAATGGCAGTGGCACCCTGGGGATTCTGTGTTTAGGAAGTGGGGGGGAAAGACCTGTGCAACAGCTGCAGCTGGAGAGAGGAGTGAGAATAAATGAGAGGAACAGACCTGCTGACACTGAGGTCAGTGAAGGAGGGAGAGCAGGTGCTCCAGGCACTAGAGCAGAGATTCTGGTTGATGAAGACCATGGTGAGGCAGCTGTGGCCCTGCAGCCTGTGAAGGTCCATGGAGGAGGAGACCTCTACCTGCAGCCCATGCAGGAGTCCCACTGTGGAGCAGGTAGATGCCTGAAAGAAGGCTGTAACTCAGTGGGAAGCCTGTTTTAAAGGTGGTTTTCTGGCAGGACTTGTGGGAGACCCACAGAGGAGCAGCCTGTTCCTGAAGGACTGGACCCTGTGGAAGGGACCCACACTGGAGCACTTCACAAAGAGCTGCAGCCTGTGGGAATGACACCTGCTGGAGAGGTTTGTAGAGGACTGTCTCTTGTGGAGCAGGGGAAGAGTGGGAGGAGGGCTCAGTACCCTCCCTGAGGAGGAAAGGGCAGCAGAGACAACGAGTGATGAACTGGTCACAACCCCCATTCCCCAGAGACACTGGTGGGGAGAAGGTAGAGAAAATCAGGAGTAAGGTTGAGACCAGTAAGAAGGGAGGCATGGGATGAAAGGGTTTTAAGACTTAGCTTTTTATTTCACCTCATCCTGCCCCAATTTGATTGGCAATAAGTTACATGAATTTTCCCTTGGGTCTGTTTTGCCTGTGACAGTAATTGCAGACTTTTTACTCCCTGTCCTTCCTTATCCTGACCCACAAGCCTTTCAACATTCTTTCTCTTCCCTGTCCACACTCCCAGGAGGAACATGAGAGAGTGAATTTGGTAGGCACTGGGTACCCAGCCAGAGCCAGCCCACCACAGTCCAAAAAGGGAGGCTTGCAGTGTATTTTTTTAAGAGCCAGAGCAACAAAGCCATCTAATATTTTGGTTGTTTGTGGTGATTTTCCCTGAACTATCCTGGTATTGCTTCTGTATACCCAAACTTAGTGCCACTTTTTTCAAAACCACCATTAGCTTTTCCTAGTTTGATAAAGTCACCTGCCAGCCCTACAGGTTTTATTTATTTAGAAAACACACATCAAAAAACCCCCAAAAAATTAAAAAAAAAACCCAAACAAACAAACAAAAAACCAACAACAACACCCCCCCCCCCCCCCACACACACACACAAAAAAAACCCCTAAACAAAACAAAAACCCAAACAAACAAACAAAAAACCCTCTACCCTGAAATTCAAAAAAAACCCTAAACATGCAAACAGAGACACAAAAATAAGACTGGGAATAATGATGTGTTTTTAGGTATCATTCCTCACACTGCATCAGTTCAGATGAATTTGGATCAAAGACAAAAGAGAATAGAAAGCAAAGGGCCAAAGAGGAAACTTAAAGAAAAGCTAACTCACACAAGACTTCTTCCTTTAGGAAAATGGACTAAAATGTGGACTTGCTTGACTGCTTTTCTGAGAAGCAGTTGCACACACTGATAATCACTTTGTCATTGTAATTATATCTGGCAAAACCCCACATTCATTAAGTAACCTTCAGCAATAAACTTGAAAAAGCATTTTTTTCAGCAAGCTATCAACATAAAAACCATGAAGAACTGTAACAGGCAACTCATCTGATTTTGCACAGCAGGCAACTCATCTGATTTTGCACAGCGCATTTTCTTTTCCCCTAAGCATTTGATTAATGTGCTGCTTCTGCTCAATTTCTCTCTCTGCAGCAGGGTTGCTGCTGGATTCCCTACCATCTAGTTTACTTAATATCATTGGGACATTTCCTATAGCTCTCCAGGAATGCCATAATTGCAGGAAGAATATTAACTTGTCACCACCAGTCATAATATTTTCTGCAGCAGGCATCACTAACTTGGCTCAAGTACAAAGGAACATCAGACTTAACAAAATTCTCACTTCTAGGTTGGGAGAAAAGCAGCAACATGGTGTGCTAGAAAATATTATTTTCTTGAATTGTGGAGCAGTATAACTCCCCACTGCCTGTCCCTTGCTTCCCCACCTGGATGCAGTCCACCTCTGGAGAGGCCCCTCTCCTTGGCAGCCACATAAACCTACAGTATCTCCAGTCATGGGCAATCTTAGTGGGAAGCAAAACAGCAGCAAACCCTCATCCCTCTATTTGAAACAAAACCAAGAAAGCAAGCAAGCAAACAGAAAAACCAAAGCAGAACACCAAAAGTCAAGTGAGACCTTCCTCTCCTTTCTCCAACACGGCCTGAAGTCATTGCCCTCTCAAAACAGGAGCAAGTGACCACAGACAACCCTCCCCCTCGTCTGAGCTCACTCACCACACTTTGTTGGGCTGCACCAGTGAGGATCCAAGGGCTTTTCAAATCCTCACACTTCCCTGTGCTGGCTCAGGCTCTCCATGCAACCCAGTGACCAAAAGACCTCACCCCTTGCTATCGCCTCCACCGCCACAATCAGTGCCACCACCACTAACACCTGCAGCTCCTGCTGTCACCTGCCCCACCACAGCTGTCACAGCAGAGACTGCTGAGGCCTAAACCACTCCTCGCTGCAGGTCTCAATTCCACCATGTTTTACCAGAAAACTTGGGTCAATCCTTTCCAGCCCAGAGAACTGGGTTTTGGGATTAGGCTCTTCTCCAGATGCAGCCTGACTCCTTAGGCTAGTACCCAGGGATGTCTCCCAGGCTGGAGACTCTGTCTGCCAATCTCTGTCCCCAGAGCTGGTTAACTCTCCATCACTTTGCTTTACAGGGGTACTGAGCCAGCTATAGGGCTCAGCTGTGTGCAACTCACTGCCTTGCACCTCAGCTGCAGGTCCTCCAACCCCTCAGCTCCATCCTTTGGCATCCTCCCCTTCAGTTTCAAGCAGGAGAAATCCTGCCTTGATGGCCTGACCTGTTACCCCATGGTTCAGCATCCCTTCAGGGATGTATGAACTCATCTACCCCAGCTAATGAAGTTCAGTCTCCCAGAGAGCTCCAGGGTAAGACCTATGGTGTGAAAAGGTGCAGTAGCAAAACCCACTTCAGCCTTCTTTGACTGCACAGTAAAGAGTCCTGCAAAGTGCTTTGAGGGGGCAAAAACCTCAGTAACACGTTAGTTCAAGGACTGTGAAGAAGCATGTCCCAGCATCCTCAAGCACATCTTGAATATAAGGCTTCCTTCTGCTTTTTTTTTAGCATTTCTATTGTTTAAACCAGATCTAGACATGAGGATTAGATGGGGAGCTAAAGGAAATAGCAATTTAGCAAACCCTGATGCTTCATATCAGATGGCAGGAGAGCCCAGTTGCTGCTCAGCCACCCCTTGCTGCCACATCCCTGCATCATCAACCGAGTCACGTTTAGCCTGGCTAATTGTGGGCAGGCTGAGGGCAGCAAGCTTAGCCCCCATCTGATGATCTGAGACATTTTCTTGACTGCTTTGTTGCTCTAGGGCCTCAATAACATGCACAGGGTTCTGGGTCCCTATCTGGGGACCAAATGATAGAAAATTAGGTTCTGTATTTTCTATTTTTAGGTACATAAATTCTTTATTGGACCTAAATCTCAGAGCTATACTGAATGAAGGCATCAATTATTAAGTCTCACTTCAGTAATTAGTCTTTCATGTTAGCTGAAAAGCTTAGCATTCCCTCATTTGATCAGAGGTCTCTGTCATTTCAGATTTATTTATGTCAAGCTTGATCTTTTAAACTCGAGGACTTATGAATTGGAAGGAAATTGTTCTTTAATATAATAAAAGTGAGGGCTAAAAGTTATTCTAATGTATGCTAATTAACTACATATTTTATTCCACAAAAAAACCCTAACCAGTAGTTGACAGATGCCTTTACATACTCTAAGAATTTAGCTGCACAGAGGTCACTCAAAAATGGGACAAGACTAAATGGATCAGTCCCACCACATGATATCCCAGCCTCATCTCTTGTGCTCGTCATCTCCATGTGACTTGCAAAGCAAAATTTAGACATACTCTGTCCTTTCCTTTATGAGTCTTAGATACATAAAGATTGCCTTAGAAAGTGTTTTCTCAGGGTTTTGTTTTTTGGGGGTTTTTTTTGGACAAGTGCCATGACCATTTTTCTCCTTCTATGGGCTCGAAGGCTTTGACATGATTTTAAGGTGGTGTGAGGAATGACATTGGAGAAAGATGAAGATAAAGCTGAGTTCCTCCCCTTCATCCACTTCCCTTTCCTAGCCTAATTTATTAAGATAAAACAAGAACACAATCCTCATCCGTCAGCCTATCTATCCTCCTACATATGGAATAAACCAAGAGTGACAAAGATGGGACAAGCGCTCCCTTGGGTGGAAAAAACATCTTTACTTGGTTTGGCTGCTCTGCAGGATGAAGAACCTCAAAAGAACATTGAGGCAGCTGTTCCCTCACCTCCAGGCAGCTCAGGACATTCACTGTCACTCATTCAGAAATTTACCAGTTGAACCAAAAAAAAATCTCTCAGAAGCTCAGGTGACCTGAGGTGCCACAGTAAAGGGACATTTCTGCTCCCAGCCTGAATTCATCTTTGTCACTGTGATACACAGGGTGCACCTTTCCAGTACAGAGCCAGCAGAAGAGGTCTGAAGGGAACAGAGGCTGCACAGCTCGGGACAGCTCCGGTTCAGTGCCCCTCATCACCACAGGGGTCGGCTGCAAGGTGTCCACAGCAGCTTTTGGCCCTTCTGCCACTCAGCTACAGGGACAGTGAGCTGAGGTGGCTGCAGACCCCACGGACCTGAAAGTGACTTGGGTTTGCAGGTTGGATTGCCAAGCTGAATGAACATTCAGGCAGATTAGTGATGTCATTACACTTAATTGCACTTGTATGAAACTCCCACTCACTGCATAAATTGTGCTTTTGCAATTATTAAGCCTTGGTGTTGGTTCAGAGCAAAGCCTTTCCTGCAATGTCCTCAGTCTCCCACTTTTTTTCTGAAGACAATATCTCTCTGTGGGTTATTGGAGCAGAAGCAGTTGTGATATTTATATGCAAGGCTCAACTGCAGAAAGCAAGTGAGCAGAAACTGCAAGAAAAGGCTTTTGTTGGTATTGCCCTTATTCAGAAACTACACAGTAACTTTATTTCAAAAACAGGATCAAAGAAAAATGCTGGAAAGACATTTTAACAACACATTTCATCCAAATTTTAGACCCCTGGAGAGGCACACAGCATTGAAATTCTCTCCACAAACATTGTGTTCCTATTTTTTTTGCCCAATCCTTCAGTTCCTTTGGGTAGGAACTACGCTGTTTTACCCTATTCCAGGAGGAGACTGGAGGACAAAGTTAGTCAAAGAGGTGGAGAGATGAGACTGTAGCCTCGTATTCTGCCCAGATGGAAAGACATCCATTTAAATAACTGCTTCCTGTGAGAAGGCTCTCATGTTGCCTTTAGTGACAGCTTATTTGACATGAAAAACAGGACTCTGCCTCCTGGACTTTTGATTCTTGGAGGCAACACTCAAAGCAAGACTCTCCTTTTATATTTTCTCTTGTATATTTTTTTATTTCATGTACCTGCCAATGGACTCGGATTTTTCGCCCCTGAAGCGCTCCACCAATCTGGCTACCTCATGTATCAAAGCAGATTCCTGTCCAGCATTTTACTGAAATTTGGCAGCATAGTTTTTAGTAAATTGATAATTGCTGTCATCTCCCATGAAAGGGAATATGGAGGTAACCATTGCTCCAGCCTAAAGCATGGATCCACCGTCTATTCCCCTTGGGGCACTTTCCAGGGGTCTGTACTCAAAGGGTTGCCTGTTCTGAAGAAAAATTTGGATATTTAATGAGTGCTGGTTTCCAGCCTAACACCAGGAAGTTGCAGTGAGCCAGCAGTTCTGCTCGGGGGAGAAGTCCAAACCCCAAGTGCTGGTTTTAATTTTACATGCCTGTCATTCCTGATGACTTGACAGATGTTTAGAGTGCTCTCAAATAAACCCTACGAACAAAATTTACATACTTATCTGCAGTTCCCATACTTCTTACTACTGTTCATTTATTACATAGGCACAAATCATTCCCAGTAAACTGCATTAGTTAAGAATTATAGCATCATCCAAATTCCATGAACACACAGCATTTTTTTTTAACATCCTCATTCAAAAAGATTTTTTCTATAAGCAACAATTTTTCTTTATTCAGAGTCCCCCTGCACTTCACTAGATGTCCAAGGCAATAAACAAACCAAGGAATCAAGGGAATGTGAGAAGCTCCTGGCAGTCTACAGGGTGGGAGTATTGAAGACTTGCCTTGCCACAAGAGGGAAATGAGACATTTTGGCATCTAAGCCAGTGAAAAGATAACCACTGTGTTATCACATCATGAGTCTGCATTCCTACAGTATGAACCAGCCATGAGCAAAGAACCTCTTTGGGCAGGCAGAGAGTAGAGCAGAGAGCAGAGCTGACCCTTGACTCCAAATCCCAGGATAAGGTAAGGATACACAGAGATATGGAATATTTCAGCAAAATATAAACAAAACGAGTGACCACAACAAATTTGCTCTGGGCATGCCAGCAGCCATAAAGGACTCTGTCTTTTTACCACTGTGAAAGGGAATTTTTTAGAGATTGAAGAAAAGGGGATAAAATACTTGTAGGGAGTTTCTCTCAAGCACAAAGGGAAGAATGTGCTGGAACTCAGACCCTGAGATCAGTTCAGTTGGATAACCCATGGTGCTAGTAACACACAGAGTTGGGAGTTCAATCCCCAAATGGAACACCCACTTGATGATCCTGGTGGGTCCCTTCCAACTCAGAGTATTCTGTCATTCTATAATCTGCAACAATAAAAAGAAAACAGAAAAGCAAATCCAGAGTGCTTTCCATGTTAGGTTTTTTGTTTGCTTGGTTGTTTTTGTTTTTTATTTTTTTAAAAAGACATCCCAGTGCAATCGTTACCTATGCTAAAGAAGTTAATCTTGGTGCTCCCTGAGTAAGCCCCAAACTGGAGCAGAGTGCACAAACCTAACTCTCAAACTCCTCTCTGACTGCTCACCAACACAAAAAATAAAATGGGATAAAGGAAAAGATGGAAAAAGTCACATTATAGTGGGGAGATATTGCTGGAAAATACTGAGGAAAGAATGAATTTGCCGAACGGTTGGACTGTTTTGGTTTTGGGTTTTGTTTTTGAGGATTTTTGTAAGGAATTTTCATGCTAGTGATTTTTAATTCCGGTTTTTGTCATTATCTGTAAGATGCCAAAGGAATACAGAGTCAGGTGTAAAGGACCTGACTTTAGAGTACCCTGATTTTTCATGCCAATTTGTAATAATGCCTTACCTCAGGTATAGCTCAAATACAGACAGACCATCAAAAGCCCCCAAGATAATAACTGTCTCCAAAAAATTGTTATTTCTTCTTTGAAATCATTTTCAGTTTCTTTATTTCTGAGTTATTGGAGGCTTACAGACAGTTTCAAACCCAGGCTATATATCTGCAGAGATGAGACAGAACTCCAATTGTCAAGGTATATCTCTCACACAGCTCCCAAATAGCACAGGTGGAGAAAAGGACACTTGAGAACTTGATATAATCACCACAGCTTTCGTCATTGTTCAGGTTAGTATCCCCGCCTTCCTCTTCCAAGCTGTTCTTCTGACTGGCTTCAAAAAAGGGATTTTTTTTGCTGCTAAATTACCAAACTGAGAGGCAGACATGCTGGAAGAGATAGGAAAGCAGCTTTATTCCAATTCCAGGAATTCCAACAGCTCTCTTAGGCACTGCAAGACATGGCAACCCCATGCTGACCTGCACATGGTCATGTCCTCCTCAAGCATCATGCCATGCCATGGTCTCCACAGCAACATATATTTTTTTCAAAATTTCCGGCATATTAATTGGGAAAACGCTAGTCAGATGCTTATTCCTTCTTAACCATTTCTCACATATTTTTTTCACAAATAGCCCTTTTTCACATCTTTTCTCCTTCATTTTTTAATTTCTAATAGGACCAAAATGTGCAAACCAGAGGCTAACAGCACATAAATTTGCTTCGATGAGTTACATTTATTATGCAAGATGCCACATTAAAATGCATGAAGTCTTTTAACTCTAGCCCACAGACATAAACAGAAACAACAGCAAAAAGAACCAAAGGAAAATATCCTGACTTATCTTTGTAGCTAGTGGTGCATTTCTGCACTCTGCTCCTTCGGTAGATGAAACTGCCTTTGGATTTGTAATAAAAAAGGAAGAAAGGTTTATGGTGTGCTCTGTAGTTAAGGGCTTAACATTCTCCACTGTAACCCTTTATTCGTGGAGCAGGCGGCTCTGTTAAAGGACAGTAAGTATGGAGCAATGTGCAAATGCAGCCCTTCCATACTGACAATAAAAGTTTCCTTTCCAAACCTGATTCCATGATCACCAACCAGCAGCTTGAATTTGGAGGAACGTTTTCATTCCTAATTCTCAAGGAATCGCTTGTATTTTCTGCCTACACAAGCAGAAACCACTTCCAGTGCTAATTCTGATCTAGTCTTGCTCATTTAGAGACAAGCCAAGTTCCAAAGCAGCATGCAGCTGCAGTGATAAAACAAAACTGCAGCCTCTGCTCTGATCTCAGTAAAGCAAATATGAATCCATTTTTCCAAAAACATTTCTCTACATAAAACAGTTTTAAGGACTTCATATTAGCCCAAGTGAAATTAGTCCAGCATTCAGGTGTGTCCTGCCTCTTTCCAAAGGACAGCAAGTCGTTCCTATGACAGCCAAACTCATCTCTTCTTACTCCTCCTGTGCCATACGAGCAAGGGAAAGTGAATCCCTGTCAAGCCACCCCAGACCTGCCAGCCAAGTGGCACCCAGGAAGGGACAGTACCTCTACAGCTGGGGCACGTTCAGAGCTTGCAGAAGAGCAAGAGCACAGTGATATAATGCAGGCTACACTCTGACTCTCTCCTGACAGTCCCTGAGGACACTGAGAAATGAAAAGGTCTTTGTGTCTGTACCACCTCCACTTTATGAAGTACAAAAGTACGTGACACGTTACTCCCACTTTCACTTCTCACAGCACAGCCTAATTTTTTATGCTTCTTTTTGCTACAAACCACTGTGCTATTCTCTATTAAAAAAGCATTCAGACTTTGTGCCTTATCAGTCTGCAGTTCAGAAGGGCCCAGCCTGCAGCTCTTGGGCTATTATTCTGTCCAGATGTGCAACATGATGCCTTCAAATCTGTAAATCCCTTCTCTCCTGCTACAGAACAAGCAAGGTGGCAAATGGTTCTGAATGCCAATACTTTACAGAGAAGGGTATGCTGACTACAACTGGAATAGTTAAAGCAGAACCTCTCTTTATCACATTTCCTACCAGATCTCATGAGCTTTGCGTGCTGGAGTGCATGAATAATGAATACTGTAATTTTGCAGAGAAAGCAAAACCCACACAAAACAGAAGCAGACCTGTCACTGGTATAAAAGTCAAAATCATCAGTACAGTAACTCATATTCCCATAAGAAAGTTTCCAACATATATGTTCACTTTTCTAGTCACTCAGTAGTTAGTCTCAGTATCCCCTGACCCAAACAAGACTAAAATACATCTTTCACAGCAAGAGCATTGCTTCAGCAAAACTTCTCAGAACACCCTGTTTAATTTGAAGGATCAAATTAATAGTGAAAGAAAAGGAAATGGAACTAACACCAAACTGCTGTTTAAGAAGTCATTTCAGGCTGTTGACTATCTTCTGAAGAATATTGTTATTTGTTATGAATGACAAATAGTACATTCCCATCAGGATCTCTTATACATGTGTTATATGCCTTTCTCTGGAGGAAGAAGATCTGACTGCATATAATTAGTCTTGAGAATTAGCTATTATTAGCAATTGAATTAACACAGTCAATCCTTCTAAAGGAGTTTCTCACTAAGTACATTTCTTTGCCAAAGTCAAACTAGAGAGGTCTATATAAACACTCCTGTGATGTTCCAGAAAAGTCGTTGCACCCAGAGAATTCAATGAATGCTACTAATAATAATTAGTAACAGTGCAGGCAGAATATAATACCTTAGTTTTAACCACTAAGAACTCTAATACCAGCAGCCCAGTCATAGTGTATCAATCACAAACCATGGAGATGAGTTGCTTTCTTCCTAATTACCTGTCTCCGGCAACTGGGGTAGGAAAACAGCTAATATTCAGAAATAACTAAAGCAGGCAATCAATAAGATATTATTTATTACATCACCAGTGCTTATAGACTGCTATAATTCATAAAAAGTTGTGAAGTTTATTGATTTTCTAAGACACTGACTTAAAATTCAGCTATATTTTCAAATCACTGAGTTAACATGAAACTATAGTCATTATACCAAAGTGGGTTTTTTAGACAATTTGAGAAGATGCAACAATGTCAATACATATTGAAGGCACAAATATATCTGGGTCCAGAACATAAAGCTGCATGTGCTACTATATCAGTTGTTATGCATGAAGGGAATAATAATTATTATTGTTCTACAATAAGTAATGTACTTGTTTACAAGCTTATTCAATATATTCCTCTGAAAGTTCCTAAAAGCATGGTAAGAAATGGCCTAAAATTGAACTACTCAAGTTTTCCAAGTGCAATAAAACTATACCTATTGATTCTCACAAAGGCTCTTTACAATTGTAACAATAATTTGGCAAAGCAGAGAATGCTTGCTCAAATGAAAAAGCTGACATTTTTAATCTCCATGCAGCTCAACAGCTTGTTATTTCCAATAACAGTAAATCAGAATCTTGTCTATTTTTCCCAAAAGGAACACTTTATTCACTATAAGGTTACGTTGTTCATTTAAATCTGCAGGGCAATGGAAACAAATTTTTTTTTTCCTTAATGACAAAATAATTAACTCAGGAAGTCATGCAAAATGTGTTTTTCTCCATATATATAAAATCCTTTCCTCTCAAACAGTACTGCAGGGTAGGAAAGAAAAGTTAATTATCACATAACTCTATGACAGGAATTTATTAGAAGCATTACTGCTATATGTCAACACTGTAGGTAGTTTCCCTGACAGGAAAATCTACTTCCCAGGAATTAGCTGTAAATGCATATCCACTTTTGTTGTGCATGTAGATGTGAACAAGTAGAGCAGCCTGCTTTCTTATGCAGGGTGTGTTGTGCTCCTCTTTAGAGGTCATTGGTGTAGGAATAATGCTGGAGGAGCAAGAACTCCAAACAAATGTACAGAATTCCCATCTGCCATCCTGGTCTCACAGTGTGACCTAAGGAAGGTCCATTTCAGGTCAAGGGTGGAAAGTGAGGAGGTTTAGCTTTTCTGTGGGTTTCTGTTACCCTTGAGCTTTCCTCATATGGAATCAGGAAGAGGCAGAGAGAGATAGACATGGCTGGGATGCTCAGGAGATACAGCAAGCTTCTGGGTTTGATCCTTCCATGCTTTTCACTGCTCTGACAGTAGCAAGGCTCCCAAAATATTAGAAAAATGGAGAGAGGCAGCTCGGGGCTATAAAGCACGTGGAGGGGATGCCAAAGAAAGTTCTTGCCTTGGTACTCAAGCAAGAATGGGGCATGGTACAAATTCTCTGCAACTCAATCTCCCTGGCTCTCACACAGGGCTACCCAAACATTGAGGGTTTCATCAACATGGACACTTTTATCAGGTACAGCACACCAAAGAATACAAAGAAATAAAAAAAGACAAGACTATCACAGCCAACAGTAAACAATACAGATCACCTCTAGCTACCCCTTCAAGAGATATCAAATTGGTTTTAATAATGAAAAGTTTACTGTAATGCTGAGAAATAAATTGTTCTGTTGGGTGGCAAATGTCTTTATAGATTCTTATGTGCCCCAATTTGTCTCTCATCCAGAGCATTTTCCCAATGCCTTTTTTTTCCCAGTATAAAAGAAAACAGCCCCTTACCATTTTCACAAGCTTGCTTAAGTACCAAGCATATTAGCAGTCTGAAATATTTCCATGTATGGGTGACAGAAAAGAAAGTACAAATGGATCCTAATTCATGCTCGGGTAGCTCCATATTTGGAAGGGAAAATGAACTATGCAAAATTTCCAGAGGCAAGAAAGACAGGTTTTTTAATACAAAAATCTGCTCTTATGGGAATAAAGAGAAAAACCTTTGAATTCATCAAGTATTATAAATTAACTGAGCCATCCTCAGCCTTTGTGGTCTATCACTGTGTGTGGAGAGGGAGAAAAAGATTTTCCAGTAACTTTAATGACACTGGACTTGTTTGGACCGTGATAATTCTACCTACCTATACCATCTGGCATCTTTTCTCCTTCAGTTATCAAACTTCCAAATAAAGGAATTTGTTTATTTTTGCTTTCTTCCCCACAGGTAGATCTATTTTGATAAGGGAGGATAATTTAGATCTGTCACAAAAGTGAAAAAAGAAATATATATAAGTTAACAGGGATTTTTTTCCCAGAGATCATATTCAAAAGTCAAACCAAATAAACACTGAGCGGGTTTAAGTATCCATACTTGTATCTCAAACATTGCCCCAGGATCTCCAAAGAAAATGGTCTTTTCACCCTTTAAAATTAAAGAAACCACAAAGACAAGCACTTCTGTAGGTTGGTAACTGGAAACAAGCTGGTTAGAGGGATACAAGGCTTTAACCTAAGATATCTCAGGGAATCAAGGCCAACAAACTTTGAGCATTACCTATCCCTTTCTGAAATATCAGTTACAAAAGGCGCTAAAACACACCCCACACAAATTAGATTGAAACAATATAAAAACCCCAGTCCCCCTCACTTACCACCGGGCTGGTGTGGGCTCTTATTCCCTTGGCCAAGACCTAATTAAAGAGGCCCCTGTAAAAGATCCACCATAGAAAACACTGTTCCAGTGTGAAGGGCTGCTGTCCTTCGGGCTGCTTGTTCACCCTCTGCAGAAAGGTGCCAGCAACCACACGAGCACCAGCAGCACAGAGGGGCAGAGCCCCCTGCCCCCCACCCAGGGCAAGCCAGCATGGAGCAATTGCCAGAAGCTCTGTAGCATGAGAGGGAAGAAACGGAACCCTGATAAGTTTTCGAAACAAAATAGCAAGAAACACAAGGTATGGCAACCAAAGAGCATAGTTTTTAATATCAAGGAAAAAAAAAATAATAATTTCTGTGCTGGGTAAGTCAAGCCTTTATTGCTAAACCAGCTTAAATTAAAGCAGGTGGCAAACTGCTATACTCTGTAACCAATGAAAGCATAAAAATCTGTTTCACAAATTATTCCTTAGCATTCCAGTTGTAGCAAGCAGGAGATTCAGGAAATCTTATTTTAATTAAAAACTTTATTTTTCATTACAATTCACAGTTTATACATGGCAAGAAGAACCCTTGCCATGTGGACATTCAGAACACTGTGCTGGGGAGACAAGGGTCTTTGTTATAAGAGCATTGCTCGGTGCTGTGTCATGGAACTTTCTTAGTTTTAAAAGTGTACTCTCTGTAAATGTTAATTGACTGATATTTACACTGAATTTACATATTAACTTACATTTATTAGAAAACAAGCTAAGCATCCAAAAAACATGAACATTCATATCTTGCATGTTATCTAATGGTCAGAGATGCTGTAAGATTTGCCACTTGAATCATGCCCAATCAGCAAAGTCCCATTCTTCTTTAGTTTACAGAGCCTAAATTTCTCTTTAAGGCCTGTTCTATTCATTTTATGTACAGCCAGGTAACAATAGACTAACATAAGAAAAAAAATGCAAAATTATCCATTCCATCCTGCATTTCTTCTGAATCTCATGTACACCTATAAGCAAAACAGAAGGTACAAAATTAATGTGTTTTCGTAAAACCAATAAAGAAAACCCACAGTCTGGTTTAGATCTGCTTCTTGTCAGCCTATCCTGTCTGAACAATCATCGGTATTCAGATTGTGCTATTTATCATCTCTGCTTCATGCCTGCATTGATACTCAGAGCCATCTCTATTTGAAATGTAGAAAGTCACAGTGATACCAGTTTCAATTGCATTCCCACATTAGCCACAGCTCTGGCACAGGCAGCCCACGTGACATTCAGGAAAGCACTCCACCAGGATTCCCGGGTAAAATATCATGTAGCCTCTGGGGTGACTTGGCTTAAAAAGGAAATTAAGAATCCTTTTCATACCAAATATCTGGCAGAAGGTTTATGGTTATTAAAAATAGCTGTATTCTTCTGCATTGTTTTTCTGGATGTGATTATTAGAACACAGCAACTTAAAGCCTCCCCCTGCCTCTCATCAAAACAGTAATTTTTATTTGCTCTTGTCATCTACCAAATAATTTAGTGATAGATAAGCTGCAGGGTTTTTTGGTACATCTGATGCAGAGAAAAACAACTGCTGAACCCTGCTTGGGAAACTAAGACCTGAAAAGGGTCTGCAAATCCTACAAGTCAGTGTGAACAAGTATCAGCTAGACCTGAGTAAAACAAAATGCTTCTGGGGGGTGAGTTTGCAACTTTTGAAACTGCAGTGCCTTTAAATTTGGAGCTAAGAACATCAATTGATGACTGTTGAGTTTTGGCATTCATTCTTGCTGGTTGGTATCTTCACGACAGACACCTTTGAAACACCACCATTTCAAGAAGAACAAAAGGCTTAAATGAAATACACTTCTCATGCAAAAAACCCAAACAAACAAAAGTTGTACAGGAACTGTAGAGGTTCTGGTTCTTCAAAAGATAAGGCACTGACCAAAATTTCTTAGGTAAAAGGCTGCATAAGAATTTCTTGCCATTTACAAATGTGTTGTAGTCCAGAAATGGTCCATTCCTAGGCTCAGTAAGGTAGACCCTGAAATTTTAAGGACTGATCCCTCAAAGCTACATTGTTACCATAAACAAGTGAGATTCATTCGTGAGGCCATATGGCACATTAGAAGTGAAAAACAGTCTGGGCAGATAAAGGCAGAAAACATTGCTTGTTCCAGCATCCTTTGGAAACAGCAGTGCCATTCGTCTTTGTGTCTCTGAAGAGATGCGATGGTAACTCGGGACTGTAGTTTTTCTGTGGAACTCATGCACACATAGAAAATGCTGCTAGCACTGGTCATCGACAGGGTGCAAGGAAATGGTGTCTAATGGCTAGTCTAAGCCAAGAGCTTCCCAAGGGCTAGGATCCAAAGTCACGGCTACTTAATGTTCTCAATCACGGCTATCTCTTCTGCTGCACAGTGCGGCGTCAAACCGTTCATGTAAATGCTGTCCGTCTTTGTCAGAGCTGGCAAGAGGTCCTTCTCGCTGGTCAGGTGGTTCACTGACAGTGTTCTCTTGCAGGGGGTCAGGTCTTGGTTGTGGTTGACGGCCAGTTCTGCGGAGAGCTTCCTTTTGATGGAGGTGGCCCGCTGGAACTTGTCGTAGATCTCCACGCTCAGGCGCCTGCGCGTCTCCTTGAACTCGGCGGTGACGTTGGCCGTCCACTCTGCAGCGTGGGCTCTGAACTCCCCGACCTGCAGCAAAAGTCAGGAATGAAAAGGAAGCATTATGGCACCAAGGACTTCAGACACTTTATCTTCAGGAGGCTGGTGAGAGTGCAGGGCTGCCAAAAAGCTGCCGCTGCCACAAATTTCTCGTGTCAAAGATGCATTCTTTTATTGACAGCAACTAAAGAAGAAATGTTGCACTAGTAAGAGTTAACAACAATTCCAAAAACACAAACAGAAATCTTTTCTGCTGATTGGTTTTTTTTTTTTTTNTTTTTTTTTTTTTTTTTTTTTTTTTTTTTGTTATCATAGGCAGTCAGCAATACAGGGAAGCTGCAGAGGCTTGACAGCTGCACAATACCCAGCTGGTCAGGGGATGCTGAAATCCCAGCAATCCAGGCTGTGTTCTGTATTGTTACTAGGGTGAGGGGTTATTTACGAGCACTTTCACTGTCTCTGGAAAGATCCTTGGGAGACTTGGCAAAGACTTTTCTAAATTTAGACAGAAAAGCTTTTTTAAAGAAACCATCAGCTGTTTGCATCCTCTTTTCTGTGCTAGTTCAAACATGGCACCAACACAACAACAATTAAAAGTCACCTCAGTGGCATGTCTGCTTCCCACCCTAAATCCCAAATCATGCTCATTTTTCCTCAGATATGGCATAAGGCAAACTGAGCAGATCTAGTCTGATGTAAACTGTGGCCTGTCATTTATTTACTATTTATATTTTTGCACTTGTATTTCAGTCAAACCACTTTTACATTAAATAAGTTATGTAGGTAACGGAAGGAGGCGCATTTTGATGATATTATCTCATTATAACTACAAAGGAAATAAATTGTTTCTCTTTAAATCTCTTCTCCCTTAACGGCTTAGTACTGGGAAGGTCCAGCACAGGGAATATAGACTGCTCATAACTCCAAAGTAAAGCATTTCAGGAGAATTTTACCCACATTAATTAGTCTAATTGGTACTGTTCAGTCCAGAATTTCAATCACTGGCAAGTAAACTCTGACTTGGTAAGCACAGAAATGACAAAAGAATTTACACAGAGAAATATAGCGGGCAAACCATCAGAGAAAAAGCCGTGAGCTTATTCATGCTTTGCAGTGCAGTGGAAAACAGGAATATAATGAAGGTAAAAATTAATCGGCTCATCCAGGAGTGACAGAGTTTCAGGAAAACTTTCCCCCTCCAGAAACGAAACAAAAAGATCTCTTTACCCAAGGGTCGTTTTATTACATTTGTCTCCACTTCAGTGAATTACACAGATGACAAATGTGGACAAATGTATATTTTCTAAAACAAAGGCCATTATCTGCAATACACAGAGGACTCACCTAGCTGAATGATTATTAGTATTTAATTTGTGCAGCTAGGATCAGACACACTGCGCTTCAGATCTGAAAATAATGAAATCTGCAATGCTGAAACATCTCAGCTGCTTCAATATTTTTACTTGTAGTAAACAAGTAATAAAAATATGATAAATAGTATCAGTGCACACCCTGAGGCAGTTTTCTCCTTTTCCTAAGCCTTACTAAAGGCAGGCTGCCCAGGTCCTGGAGCATGGTTCTGTCTAGGGGAGTGAAGAGCCAGTGAACAGGTTCCTATTTTACTGTATATATATGTACCCCTTGCCAGTGGTGTAAACATTTAACAAATTGGGTATTTTGCTCAGGCACACATCTCTGGCATTGCATGTGGTCACACTCAAGAGATGCTATCAGGATTTAAAATTGTGTCTCAGCAACTTACTGGAAGATACAACCACCTTGAACTGTCTCCCCATAAACTTCCAAATTTTTGGGTGTTTTTTTAGTTCCCACATGATTTTGTGTTTGTCCAGGACAGAAAATCAACTGGCCTTGCTTCTGAAGAAAGGAAGTTTATTTGACTTCTAGGATAGGCTCAGAATGTCCTTGGTGACAAGCCTATCTTGCACAGGGCAAGCTGCTCTCGGGCATTTAATTTACTCAGGAGAATCTTTAAATTGTAATTGTTGGGATATCTGATGCCTGAATTCTAGTGAGATTTCTTTCTTTGGGGAAGCAAGTTTATGCAGCCAGCTGAATGGCACCAATAAATGTGTCTTTGGAGACAGGCTCATTCCAATTAAGGTGGTGTGGAACCCTAACATGGTGGACACAATTCTACCCGACCATACAACAAACTTGTGATGTTTGTTTATATCAAAATCGTAGGAGAAAAATACAAATTGAAACATGCTGTTATTAATGCTATTCCTAAGTGGAACCAAGATGCATTAGTAGTAAAACAGAGGGAACTGGAACACACTGAGAACCAGGAGTTCAGTGCTGTTTGAACTATGCATACCCCAAATCACTGCTTTCAGCCCCTACTTTTCACGTGAACTGAAATGCTTTCAAAAACGTTACCTCTTTAAAACAAAACTCCTAATTCCATAACACTTACAGACTCAAGAAGGGTTGCAAAAAAAGGGTTATAAGAAATATGCCATTTTAACTACCAGGGTACATTAGTAACTTTCTTATATAATTTGATCTATAGGGACATAGCTGTAATATGTTCAGGTTCTTTGTCTCCTTAGGTTATGACATTTTAGCACACTGCATTACAGCTCCTCTTCATCTGGGCTCTGACAACCAAAACATGTCTCATGCAGAGCCACTGAAATGCCAGTTGCCTGTGCTGCTCAAAAAAATTGAATTCTTGGCATACCTACCTACTGTAACAACAATTTACTTTTCTGCAGACCTCTTGCCTCATTACAGCACAGCTCTGTAGACTCTGCAGCTGTCATAGTTGGGGCAGTGTGACATGAGGACAAAGCCTCTTAGTCACAGAAATTATTGACAGCTACGTACTTAACATAAGGCTGAATGTCACGGAATATTTCAGAAGTAACAGGAAAAACATGTCACAGTGATAGCACCTGACTCAGCCACACAACAAGCAGCACTAATCTGGTGATGCTTCTCACTTTAACCTTCAGGGAAGAGAAATGCCACTAGTAATGGGGACATGGTCCCTATCCCAGCTCCTGAACTGACTTCCTCCACATCAAAACCCAAATTAGACTGCGAGGTGTTAGACATATTTCACAAGGAGTATCAACCTAGCTACATTGAACATCAACAGCAAGTAACTTTATTATGTGTTTAAGAAGCAGGAAGCAGCACCCTACTGCCTTATGATTTCAGGGAAGACAAGTCTCAATAACAAGCTCTCGAGAATTCTAGTATATAGTAACTCAACTAAGTATTCCACACAGCATACTTTTCCACAAAAACAACAACAAAAAAGACAATAAAAACCCAAAACAAGCCCCCCAAAAAAACCACCCACAACTGTTCCAGCAAATGAACAGCATTGACCCTATTCCCTGCCCAGCCCAGGTTGTCTGGCCTCCAGCTACCACTGCCAGGGTATGCCATATGACCTGGACCATATCCAACAACCCTATGAGGATGTCTCAGATACCACAGGTCATCTCCAGTAACACTTCCAAATATCTGTGCCAATTTATTTGTCTACCTGTGGTGGAGATGTCACATTTACTCTTTTAGGATATAATGAGAAACTGCCTCTGAACCATTTGTGGAGAGTGTTCTAGTTATTCTTGTTAAAGTCACTATTGGTTTTGGGGGGGAGGGGGGAGTTCTTGTAGTGAAAAGAACTAGACATCAATAAAGTACTGCATGAACTTCCTGAATGACCAAAGAGTTCCCAGCCTGCACACAAACACGACCACCAATATAACTTCAAGACAGGTATACTGAATTTGAAAGAACTAGAAAAAAAACATGGCTGTTAAGCCACCATTCCTTCTCCTACTCCTGCCAAAATCCATCTAAATGAATGATATCCTAGAACTGGCTCTCAGTCAATATCTCCAGTAGGATCAGAACTTCCTATTCAGTTTCATTGCTACTGTGTTTTAGCTTTCTGTCCAGCTGAGCTCCACACTTGGGTAAAGGCCAACAGCAAAAGCCAGAACGTAAGAATGTCCAAGGAGGTGCCACTGTTGAAACTGAAAAGCCATTTGCACATACTGAAGCACCTGCTTCATCCTTCAGTACGTTTGCTCTAATTCCTTATACTTGTCAAGAGTTTGAGAATCTTTCTGGGCACTCACAAAATTATGCAAATACTAACTGTGGTGGGTTTTACATAGTTTAAGAAGATGGTTCTGCCAAAGAAGTTTTTAATACGTTTGCGTGAACACCTCAGGGAGATAAAGGCAGGTTTTCAGGAACTGCCCTTCCCTTTCCATTTCTGGCCGTGATCAAGTAACAGCGGGGCCGTGGCCTGGCCCGGGCAGGCTGGGCCTCTGCCCCGCGGCCCCTCTGCCTTTTGGAGGGAGAGGTGGCAGGGCCGGGCCGGGATGGCAGAGGGCCCCCTCTCTCCCTTTCCCAGCTGGGGAAGGGGGCAGAGGGGGAACGGAGCTCGGCCAGGATGACATCGGAGCTGGCCGAGACAGCGGAGGGCCGGGTTCCTCCCCCTCTTTTTCCTTTCTTCCCCCTCTCTCCGCTACCGGCGGAGGTGGGGGAGGAAGGAGAAGGTGGTGTTTGAGGAGACCATTCAGCTTTGAAATGTAACACCAGAAGATGGAAGCTGCTGAGAAACTAAGACAAGTTAACCCTTTCCTTTCCTCCGATGGACACTGACTGCAGAGAGATGACAGAATGGTACGAACATAAGAAAGAAGAATTGAGGAGAGGCCAATCTTTAGCTGGACTCTCTCTCTCTTCAAAGACCTCGCTCCCCTTCCTCCACTCCTCATTTTGGAGGCACCATAGAGAAATGGACTGGTTTTATAATATATTAAGTTTGTTTAGAGAAATGATTGTTCAGATTTGTAGAGTGACTGATTGAGTGAATATTGAATTTGTAGCTGTGAAACTATGAGATGTTTGAACACAGAAAGATAAGAAGCCTCTGTGCCAGTGAAGAAGTGATGAGATCTCTGTTCCATGAGATGAAGAAAAGTCCTTTGTTGTTTGAACTATTCATTTTTAAAAAAAATAATACCCCAAGCAAGCTGACCATTTGTGACATGAAGCCACTGAGAAGACTAGAGTTTTTCCTAGTAGTGAGTCTCTATAGTTGAGATTGGCACAAATCTGGAGATTTTGGGGAGCTCCAGATTTTGTAGCATTAGAAAAATGGAAGAATTGAAGTCATAGGAGAGGTGTCCTCTCCCAGAGAAAGATGTATGTATCGTTTTGTAGAAAATGAAGATGATTAGATAGTTAGGAGGAGGGAAAGTGATCTTTTTTTCTTTTATAACATCTTCATAGTTTTTTTTCTATTTCTCTGAGTGTGTGTGAATAAATCTATCTTTTTAATTCATAATTGAATTGTTTTGCCTTTGTTTCTGTTTTAGTCATAATCTCAAAATAGAAAAAATAGCTAACCTAAGAAAAAAATTAGCAAAAAATTGTTTAGCAATTAAGTCAAACTACGACACTAATGCATGCTGAACTTCCCACCATTCAGGAAGACCACCCATCCTAATAAGCAGAAGCCATGTGGCCATACACAAGTAATCTGCATTTTGAACTAAGCCACATCTGTGCTCTAGCAGGAAAACAAACAAGCAAAAGCATAATTTAGGACATCTTTAAATAGACCAAGACAAATGCACTTGCCTAGCTTAACTTTGCCTTAGTTTTGCCTGCCCATCTCAGGGATATTCTTGAAAAACCCCAATATCACAGTATAATCAGTTAATCTACTTCTGCTGACAGAGGGGGAAGAAATATATCCTGCTTGGATGGAGCTCAGATATATGACATGAAAGCTATGATATACTCAGGAGGAGGTAAACCACTGAGTAGCAAATAAGAAAAAAAAAATAGCATTATATATATGTCATGCCAGAAAATGAAAACATATATTTCTAAGTAATGTGTGCAGCTTTTCCTGTCATAGCTGAGCATTATGTTGTTTCCCTTTGGCATACAGGGCTCATACATTTTATGATGAGCATGTTATACCAAGCCAAAAAATTGAATTTAAAAAGCAAGTAGGTGAGCTGGAGGTATCCATTTGACTACATTTTAAAGTGAAAAAAAGTGCCCTTCCTTACAGATATTCTTAATGGTCTAGATGTTCCTCAGTATATAATTTCTTGCATTCGTCCCTAATGCATTCTCCGAATTTTCATAGCTTCATTTTTCCTCTCCAGTGTACTTTATCCTGCTACTTAAAAATAACACATCCAATTAACCTCTCTATGATATGCTACTCAGACAAAACTAGAAAGTGCATCACATGTCAAATTATGCAGGCAGCAGAGTACAGAACATAACATTTTGTCTTAGCTCTCAGGAAATTCAGCCAGTGTTCACAGAAGTTGTTCACAAAGTTCCTTAAAAAAAAAAAATGTAGGTACAGAGAGGTGTGATGGGTTTAACAACTCAGCTCCTGGGAGGGTTTATTCCTGAGTGCCTCACAGGGGTTTCCTACCTGCCATCTCACTTTCCTGCAGTTCTGGGCAAGCTTATGCCACCTTTTCCCCCCCAGGTTGCTTCTGGACACAAATTTCTATTCACTACCTCAGTTTCTATAGGTTAGAGAAAACCAGAGTGAGAAGAGAAAAAGAGAAGCTTCCCAAAGATTGTTTTGTGAAACCTGTGCATTTGCTGCACTTTAAGGGAATCTCATTTATAGTCCACCTAAAATTCCCAACCCAATGAACTGGCTTTCAGTATTTCTGCTATTATAGTATTATTAGTACATACCCAAAATACCTGTGGACAGGTGTTTAGAGAAGAGTGTGCTCCACTTGTCTTTAAAGGTACACAGCCACAAAATGCAAGAAATAGCACAGGCATTAATGAGATACCTGTGCTGAGCTTTCCCAGGTCCACCACCTCCTATGCCTTCATCCTGTCAGGACCTCAGTTCTGCAGCTGGGAGCTCTTCCTCACCAGGTCTTTAAGGTACCAGACTGATCTTAAGGTGAATGGCACACCCAAAGCAATAAGTGATGGATTTCTTGGTTCCACTCACTGGTGTACACATCCCTCTGTTTTTCAGACAAATATCAGTGTGGAAAAGACTCTCCTTTGTGAAATTGTCATCTTCTGGGGTAAGGCTTCAATTACATAGATGATTGTATTTTTGTAGCCATGGTGGTCAGAAGTGTTTTGGGAACAATACTCTCCTGATAGGAACTGGGTTGTTCAATCCTGTAATAAGCAATGTTTGTGAGTTCATTGTGGTGAGCAATGATTGTTTGGTTTCACCCACATAACTTCCATGAACACATCTGATGCCTTGGATGAAATAAACCACATTCTCCAATGGGAATGCAGAGAGAGCCCACAAATTTTGATTATTTTATTTGTGGAGGAACATCTATGGTGGCAGCTGTGGGAATATATTTTGTGGAGATATAACAGATGGCAGAGGCAAGAAAGGGCCTTTTTCTCTGTTATGGTTTGATTCAACAAAATAAAAACAGCCTAAAAAATCATGCCTACAAAACAGAAACAGATATACTAAGAGTCAACATGGTTATTTTGTTTCACCTTTTGTTTTTCCATAAATATGAAGACTGTTATGCTAGGTATTTCCTCAGAACTGTTGTTGAATATTGCCCATCAGATACCTCTTGTCATTGATCTGCATGTGTGCAGTCTTAATAGTGTAGACAAGTTATGGGCCTGATTATCTCACTCTCTATTGTTCTGCTTTATTATTAACTTCCAAAGATAAGGATAAAAAAAAAAAAAGAAAGAAAGATCTTTACATTTTCCTTTAAAAATCAGTTCTATTTAGTGGTTTCAGCTGCCTCAGAGAGCCGTCCAAGCCCTCTTTCAACCTGGTGAGAGTGCATGACACGCACCTTTATTACCCACAAGAAACTTCTTCGTTTTGCATAAAGCTCTACCAGAGGAGCCTAAGGTGGTTCAGGGGAGCAGAGTGTGTCCTCTGCCTGTGCTGCACTGCCAATGGCTTGGCTGCAGCCAGGAATAGCAAACGTTTTAAGAACCATACTAGAAGCATAATGAAACTCAAGCCACAGGCAGTTGAAAGATTGCCTCAACTTTCTCCCAGAGGAAAGAGACAACAACTGCTCATAAACTCACTGGACTTTTTTTAGCTTATAAAGATATGCAAAAAGAGAACAAACATAAAAAAGGACTTTTCATTTTCACTTGGTAGTAAGGAATGATTATAGTAACTGCTTGGTCAGGTCCCAGCAAGGACTATTTCTTAACTTTCCAGTGTCAATATCTGGAGTGATGTTTGTGTGAGATATTAAAACTCCACTTTGGCTGTTCAACACTGGTATTACAACTGCAGCTATCCCTTGTGACAGGCAGTATTCCATAGCTTCTTTGGTCCCTTTTATCTGCAGCTGCAAAGCATTTTCCTCAATGTCAACACACCTACTTGCAAGGGCATTCTGCTGAACTTGCTTTGTCTGGGAACTCATCCTCAAGAAAACTATCAGATTCAAACACTCAGCATTAGAAACATGTTCTGGAGGCTTTTCCTAACAATATCCAAACACTGAGATTATCCTAAAAAAAAAAAAAAAAATTACGTTTTCAGGAATGTTAATCATGAAGATGTCAGTGATATTTAATCTGGACTATTTTCAGCCCACAATAAAGTAAACCACAGATATATTTATTGCTGTAACAAAGGATCAATTACATCTTATCGCCAAAAATTAAGATTTCTCAATGTAGACCATCATAACATACATTCTGGGAATCTTCATGGGTAATTTACGCCAAGAAATGCCATTGCTATAACTGATCTCTCTTTAATCAATTTCTCTAATTATGAAGTATAAGTCTCTTGCTCTAGTTTTATTTTTGCAAGTTCAATAGCTCTTGCCTTCACTCCCTTACTGCGTGCAGCCTTCACTGGAATAATTTTCTTCTTCCCTGAATACTGTGGGAGAACAGGGCCAGGCACAGGGGCTGGCATGAGACACTGACAGTGTCCCTATGCCCTGGGCCATGCTGCTCCTCATGGAAGTCTCCTTGGCAGCATATCTCTTGCAATCAGCACCCCACCAGGACCTGGTACTCAATATGCAATAACAAAACAGCAGTCTCTAAATGCCTGGTATGCCCAGCTAAGAGGCATGATACAAATATAGATATAACCACAGCAAAACTGTGGAGATGTTATCTGTGTGTGCTGAATCTGAAGTGAAGCAAGCATCACATGTCCAAAGTACACAAAACTACGAGGAAAGATCTCAAAAAAAAGTGTCAAAAGCCATCAGCTGTTTAGTTTTCCTGGAATTTTCAGAACAAGATGTTCTTTCCTATTCATTATTGCACATATTACCACAGCAGACTTTTAAAAGACCGATCAATATAGAAACTCAGTATTACAGACTGTTGCTAGGGCAGATTCAGGAACATCACCAGGATAACTTCAACTCATAGAAAGGAAGAGATCAAATTGCATTCAGAACCAGGTCAGTCATTTCCATCTCCTCCTTACATCAATACCACTCTTTACACATCCCTGAGACTCTGGGCTGTTACAGAGAGACTCTACTCCCACCTTTCATTTTGGGTTGGTTTGGTTGGGTTTTTGTTCTCCTGCTAGTCAAATTTGACTGGAGACATGCAGTTGTTTTGGCTGTAGAAAGATTTTATATCTCTTCCTTTCTCACAGAAATTATTAAAACCAACCACCTTTTTGAACATGGCTGTTCCTTCTCAAATAGACTTTTCTGCACATCTTGTATGTACTGGCAAAAAAAACCCGCTAAATGAAAGACATATTTCTCTTCAGATGCTTCCTTTGCCATTTTTGTAGCTCTCTGCATTCTTCCTGAAGTTTAGACCACAAATCTAGGGGCTGTTTTTCAGTAATACACTATTTAACAACATCTGCATCAGTAGCACCAGTTTCCTACAGAAACTCGATTCCCTGCTTGCACATGTCAGAATTGTTGCCCTTATTAATCACTGCCTTGCCAAATTACTTTGTACACCATGGCTTTGAGACTATATTTGTCTCCCACAAATATTTCCAATTCAGTGCTTTCTAGGAACAGACTTTCATCACATCAGCCTGAACAATTCAGTGAACTTGTGGGTCTAAAATTTGTGAAACTGCTGCAGTTTGGTGTTTTGGTTGGTTAGGGTTTTGGGGTTTTGTTTTGCTGGGATTTGTTTGGGTTTTTTTGGTTTTTGCCTGTTTTCCTTTTATGTTTTGGATTGTTTTTCTGTTTTCTTTTGCCGGGAGGTGGGAGGGTTGATTGGTTGGGGGGAGTTGATACAAGGAAAGGAAAAGTCAAACAGTTCTTTTCTTCAACAGAAGCTGCCCCATCTCACTTGAAACAATGCAAAATGGACCAGCAAGTGACTCTGATCACCAGGATGAAGAGTTATTGCCTACCATCTTGATTTCTAAGTGAGCAGATTTTGTTTCTTAAAACACAGAGATCCAGGTCGAGAATTCATTGAACAACTGAACAACCTCTTCCTCCTCTTTGGTAATGCACCCTCACTACACAGCCTCTGAGGACAATCTGTTTGTCTGGAGGGTGAAAACCCTTCAAAACTCTTTCTCACTTGAGCCCACTAGTTTTTTCATCTTTTCATGCATACAGCCTACATCTAAGGTGTCTCTTCTGGGGATATGAGAAATGGGCTCAGGTTCTCTTTATGCTGGGTCCCTTATGCTGGGTGAGAACCTTCAGCCCGAAGCTAATAAAAAGACAACAAATAATATAAGGAGTGCAATAATCTCCATGGCATCATCATGACAAGTCTAATTCTGTTTTGACAGACTTGAGTGACAGCTCTGTCACTGATGCCAAGAAGATTAAACTGAATGATGATTCAGATGAGTCAAATTTGTTGAGTTTGTTTATAAATATCAATTATAGCAACTGCCTCTTGAATTTCCACAAGAAGTGAATGTGCCATGTCTCATGAAATTTTAGGCTTGCTCTCTAAAGCTGGGTGCAAGTTGTTCAATTCAAAAGACAGACAAGCAGCATGAAAATATCACTAGTCCAAACTGAGCCGATGTCTAACATAAGTCTGTCACCTGCACTCCTGATACACAGTGAAGAGAACAGGTCCCTCCACGATCTATAGCCCAAATGCCTAAGATTGCTGGTTGGGTAGGCATTTTTGCTGAAAATGCTGGAAATCAGAAGCTGCTGCATACAGAAGTAAAAGAAACAATATGTCAGGGAAAAAATCCTGCTGAAAATTTACCTTTCAAAGAGACTAAAATCAGAAGACTTTAAAAGTGCTCTGAGTAATCAGAGTGTAGAGAATAATGAAGAGGAGGGAGTTTAAGGCAAGCTACTATAGCTGAGGCTGAACTTCAGAGACAGATCGCCTACTTAAGATTACAGCACACAGCGTGTTCCAGTGACTTTCTGACATTTCATCTATCTTACTGTAGGAGCTGCTTCCAGATCAATCCTTCTAAAACTCCCACTTCTGTCTCTACTTGTCTTTCACTTCCCTCCCCATTTGATGCATTCAAAATTCTCCAGAGTGTTTCAGGAGACAAAAGCCACATGAGCAACTGACTGACATACTGGTTATCTGGATTTTAATATCAAAATACAATTCTGTGCTTTAGTGCATTTCTGATCAGATTTTCTTTTGTCTTAGATCCACCGGCATAGGGCAAACTTTCCTGGTAGTATACTGAAGAAAAGATAGCTGTTTGATTTTGTTGAAACAGCGAAATGCATTATTACCTCAAAGTCTTATGTAAACTGCTTCTATAAGAACAACACAACTACATTAAAATATATGAATCGAACTATAGATTTTAGGTGATATTCATTAACAGCATGCTTCCTCCCTGGAATAAGAAGGACTTCCCTTCATGCCCTAAATATGCTGATATTTATTGATACTTTTTACCTTAGACTACAGGAAAAAGCAAAGAAGAGGTTATGGCTGCCTATCAAAAGAGATATACCTCTGATGATTTGTCGTGTTGGTTGTTGGGGGAAAGTAAAGAACAACACTTGCAACCTCTCTGTCTCATTCTGGACTCAGGCAACATTCTCTAGATTTTGCTGCTGGCTCTCAGGCTGCTGAAATCAGCACAATTGATCACTACTGAATGATCTGCTCCTTCCTGTTTCTAAAACATGCTAGACTACTGTTTCCTTCAGGGAAAGTAGGATGCAAGTCCTATACAAAACCTTGTTTATTTGTTGATAGCCATAGCAATCCCCATAATTTCCAAGAAGATTTTCAGCATCCTATTTCCTAGGAAATACGTTAAACTGCTTCAGTGGTCAGAGTGCATTGATCACAGTTCTGTAGATTTTTTCAGGGGCTCTTAATGCAATAGATTTTAATATATAACATTGTTTTCCACTTCAAAGGCTACTTCTAGGTATAAGGAGCTATTTCCCCAAGGACTGACAATGTGTCCCCAAGACAATTAAAAAATACATCCCATAATTTGAACTAGGGTTTTTCTTTGCACTCGCAGATACTGAAACTCCAGAGAGGTTGCTCTGCTATGATCTGCATCCATAGAAGTTGGAACAGTCCACTCTAAATTTAGATTTAATTGGACAAAAAGACAAGAAATTCAGTCGCATCTGGCTTCTGCTGGCACAGAAGAGACTTGATAACTACATTTCCACTAAACTCCTTCAGCATCTTCACTCAGATTTTCCCAGACAGATAGCAAGAATGAGCTAAGAGCAGCAGTTTTATCATAAAATGAAACCTGTAAAAAGTGAGTATTTGTAAAATGCTTATAGCCAATCTTATAAAAAAATGCAAAATATTTATATTACTTTCTTCCTACAAAGTTTCAATAGGATAGAAGATGGATTTTTTATTATTATTATTTTCTATCACACAAGGTATACCATAATTCAATTCTCAAACTGGTCTCTGTCATTGTTAAAACTATAGAATTTTAAATTGCTAAAGCATTTTATTCCTGCTATGAAATCTCACACATGCCTGAGCAATGGGTTAAGAAATAGAGAGAGAGATTCCTGACCATCAGAGATATAATTAATTGAACAAATGGCACCAATTATGTTATGTCTGTCTTTAGTCTAACCTAACACACATGAGACTTGTATACAGCAGAATTCCCAATACCTGCTTCAGCCAAGAGGATTTGGACATATCTGAAGAATGAGGTTTTCCTTGCTGTAGACAAAATGAAATATGCTTGTTTAGGCTATAAAGGTGAGAAAGAATGAAAAGATGGGCTAGGTTACACATTCCCAGTGCCTGAGAAAAGAAAGCTCAGCACTGCACTGGATAACCCAGCAAAGAGTTTTCCCTGATAAAAATAGGAATGCTTTTGATCTGTTAGAGGTATTCTTGGGTTTCTTCAGTTTGTGTGTCTTTAAATCTTTCCCAGAGTTAGTCTATATTGAAATAGCTTCACAAAGAGCTACAAATTTCAAACATTCTTAATATATTATCATCATTATAAGATTAAAACCTCAGTGTGTTGTAGTCAACTATATAGTCAAGATAGTCAGATCTCTAGATAGGATGCTGTCTGGATAACAGAAAAGAATAGGAGAAAACTGAGGTTAAAGATCAGATTAATTCTAGGTAGTGTGAAGAACTAAAATGTGTCAACAGTGTCTGAGAAAATACAGACACAAGTAACCCAGAGAAACTAAAGACAGTTTAGGAAATGCCCAAGTTGAGAACACCAGGAGGCTGCCCACAGGAAACCTCACTCAGAATCATAGAATATCCCATTGGAAGGGACCCGCAAGGATCATTAAAATCCAACTCTTGGTCCTGCACAAAAATTCCAACACGTGCCTGAGAGCATTGTCCAAATGCTTCGTGAACTCTGGCAGGCTTGGTGCTATGACCACTTCCCTGGGGAGCCTGCTCCAGTGTTCTCCTACCTCTTCCTATTGCAGAGGGGGAAATGGGAGAGACCAACCTAATTCTGAAGTTCAGAATAACCAAATACATCCATGCAGGTTACTGGCATGTGAGTGATGCGCTGGTTTCCCTGCAGCCAGTGTAAGCCATGTCAGGCTGGCTACTAAAGGTGCCCTCAGTGCTTTTCTAGAAAACAGACCTGTGCTCCTGCCAGCTGTTGAACCTGCAAATGGGAACACTCAGATGATACCTGCTGCTCCCTATCTGTGGAGGGCACTAATAAAGCCTGTTGTGGAAGGGAAGTCATCAAAATCCTTTCAAATTTACAGCATGTGGCAAAAGATGACACTCTCGAACTGAAACTGTTCACATAAATATTTTCCTCTGCTTCAGGGCTAAGTGGCTATGAATTGCCAGCTAAAAGTGTACTCACAGCAGACCTGCCATGGTGCTGTCTCTACCACAGAGCCATGAGCACAGCCAGGGCAATGGGAAAGGGCTTCCCACATCATATTCCTTACAAAGCGGGTTTAACCCTGCCCAAGATCCCAGCTCCCGCCCCCCTGCCTGCTGGCAGCAGTGCCCCTGCTCCTGCTCAGAAGGTGGCAGGCACCCTGAGGGGCTGCAGTCAGTGAAAGCACGTAGGGGCAAGCTACCCTGCAGAGCAAAGGCTTTGGGAACTCCAGGATTGCCAGGAATACATCTAGGCATTGATGCCATGCCCTACAGCTAGGAAAACTATTTAAAACGATGTAAGGAGCAGGCCACTGCACAGTAGCCAACATATTCATTCCATCAAAAACAAATTAGAGTTTTTGTGTTTGAGTAGCATAAATCAACTGATGCGTGCAAAGGAATTCAAGCTAAATTAGAGGGAAATAATATGTTGCTTCAAAGAAAATTAATTTCTCAGACTTCCAGTAAAACCTCAACTATGCACGCTACAATTGAAGGGAATTTTATTTACCCTTTAACATTTTCAAAACCAGGACATTTTCTTAAATGACAAAACTTAAAGTAAGACGTTGTATAATTGGAATAATAAATACAAGTGAAAACTTACAAGTGAAAACATATTTCAATTGAAAGCAATATACTTGACTACAAATATCAAGTAATTCTGTGGAAGATGTATGGTAAAATACACCCAGATATATTTAAATAATTCATTTCAATACCTTGCATGATATGAAAAAATTATTTTCTTACCACTATAAAGTATGATATCTCAAATATAACTACTTCAATATTTTCTTTACATACCTGCATCCCTTATAGAAACAAAGCAGAATGATTTTTGCCTTAAAAATTAGGGCCTACATTCTACTACCTAGAACAGTAGTCTAAGATTTTTTTTCCCCAAAAATCAAGTGCAACTCTTCATATACACTTGATTTAATAATATATTTAATCTAATTTTCTATGCAGACATGTGAAAATAAAACACTATGTTTGAATGGACAGCTACACTATGTAGTTCCCTGCAGTTTGAGCTGCTGCATTGCTGTTCATACACAAACAGCTTTGACCTATGCACCCCAAGAGCAAAAGCAGCTATAAGCTCACCTGGCTTCTATTCAAAGTTTTTAAAAAGGAGTATTTCTTCCCCTTTCAAAATATTCTTACCTCTTCCTTTGTCTTTTTTGATATGACCCTTAGCCAGTCTCCAATCATGCTGAGGACAGCTGCAAAGTAAGCAAGCCCAACAAGGATCCAGAACCACACCACTGGCTTATAAAAATCTAGGTATTCAATATCTGATCCTCCTGAAAAACAGTACAGTAAAAATTAATTCAGACTTAATAGCTATAGGTGCAAAGATGTTTTTAAATTAATATTCCTAGGGAAAAAAAGGTTAAATTTCTTACACCTTCTGTATTTTTACACTTGCAAAATATTTTGTTGAATTCAAACAAATTATATAAATTAGATCACTCTTGAAAGTAATGTCTGTATGTATGCAAGTTGTATCATAATGTTAATATGCAAATTTTAGACAAAGATTGTTAACAATTCATAATAATTATTGAATGAACACAAACTGATTCAACTTCTGATATACTGTCATTTAAGGTAGAGGTCATTGAAGACAGCTTGAATGAAATTACTTCCCACCTGCTCCAAAAAGGGATGTTGTACCAGACTTTTAAGTATCGTTCCAAAGCATGCAATGCATTCATAGCCAGAGAAATTTGTTTTTGCAAGAATTTTAAAGCATCCCAATACTTATAAAAAACCTTTAACCTCAGTAAAGAAAGAGTAGCATCTGCATTTAGAAGTGTCCCTGGTGAGTAGGCAAACACGATCATCTCCACTCTGCAGAAGGAAACCAGAGTGCAGGGACTTGAATTGAACTCATCATACCCCCCCAAAAAGGGCGATGAAAGAAGTCTGCTGAAGGCAACTTTTTTGAATCCCACTGCCATACGAACCAATCACTTTTTTTCAGTGTTAAAATATAAAAAAGAATACATTGCAGAGGTGTCTGTAATAGAGCTTTCAGGTATAATAGAGCTATAAGGAACAGATGTCTTATTTCCACACAAAAAAATTTATGTTCATCCAGAGCTCTTGACAAGACCAAATAACTCACATTTCACATCTTGCCATGCAATAAAACAGAAGCCTTAAACATGTAATTCAGCTGTGTTACAACAAATAAAAGCAGACTTCTAGTTTGGGCTGCTGCAAGAAGTTTGATGTATCTGCCCATAATTGAAGAGACTCTACAGTAAAACCTTCTCAGGCACATTAAAGTAGCCTGTACAGCTACATAATACTTGGTTTTGTGTATCTGCATCCTATGCTGAAACAAATCAAAGGAAAATCGGCCCCAAAATAGCAAGCACCTTGTCACAATACTGAAATTGACTCTCATGGAGAATAAAGTTTTTACTTAGCTTTATGATCACAGGGATTGCATGCAAATAACAAAGAATTTTACTGATGGCTAACTTTATATGGAAGCCCTCACAGACAGAAATTTTGTTATTTTCGTGTCAATTACATCTTTTCATTGAAAAAAAATGCATTGAGTTGCAATGGTTTACTCAACTATCCAAGAGATGGATCCACATTGTGAAAGTGGATATCCTTTGATGCCTTTGTAGCCCCAAGCAGAGGTGGAAGACAGGGCTCTCTTCGGAGCAGAAGTCATCCAGCCACTGAAGGGCTGAGTTTGTCACAGTGCAAGACAAACCAAACACCAAATCATTTGTTAACACCCATCTCATGTCAATCCAGCAAAACAGTATTTTAGGGATTATTCACCCAAAATTTGTAGCAATTCAAAAAATGGTTGATCACCACTATGTATTCGCTATAATAATGGGCCACACTTGGTGGTTCATCCTCATCTTCGGCTGTTCATACAATGCACAAGAAAGTATCAGAGAAAGCATCCACATGGTTGGTTTCTAATTTTTGGCATATAATCTTTAAAAAGTGAAACTGGAACCTAACTCTGCCAGTCTGCAGGAAGCACTTCCTTCACAGTTTATGCCTATTTTATTCACAGCAAAGTTAATCACCAGGACAGGAGTTAGAACATATTCATGTTCAACCAAGTTTTCCATGCTGTCTGGCCAGGAGATGGCTCCATCTAGCCATGCCCAAAGGAGTTCAGCTTTCCTGAAGTTAAAGGGACAAAAGGTATCCAAAGAAATACTCTAGGATAAGGCTTCAAAGCTAAAACCTTTATTAGCTGTTGAGCTAATTCAAGGACTAATTTCAAGGACTAATTTCAAGGACTTCTTGGATGATTTCGCAATTTAATCAAATCTCAGAGAGAGAGACATACCTGAGGATGTTTGTCCTGACATAACTACTGTCTCCTGTGATGTTCAAGCTGCCATAACGAAGTTACCTGGGAATGTCATTAAATAGGATTTCATAGAGAAATGTGATCACAACTTGACTGCACTGAATTTAAACTCCAAGAATTCATTAACTACCAAATTCACTTAAATAGGTAGGAATGCATTTGGATATGAGTATGCATAGCTGAATGTACTTGTACTGAAGTACACGAGATAATCTAATGATTTTATGGGCAACATCATAAAAAGCATATCAATATGATACACTATCACGTTTCTTCTGCAAAGCAAATTGGTTTATGCAGCCCTCTAGGAAGCAAAATGCTGAGAAGGCAGAAGATGAATTTTGTTGCTTGTTTGGCAAACCCAATTTTGTGGGCTGAGGGACAAAACTTTTCCCAGCTTTCTTTAGCCTCTACCCAAAATAGTTTAAAACCACAATGAAGAAAAAATCTAGCTGTCTCACTGCTGTAATCTGTTACCAAGAGCAGTCACAGTTTATTGCCAAGTTGTTTTCTGGTAAAGATTTGATCTGAGGTTGCTTGAGGTCTATGAGAAATCAAAGAGTTTTCCCATCCATTGTCATCACAGGCTATTGTATTGCTGCTGCCACCATCCTTACATCTGCCAAATAAATTTTATTTGGGATTTTCAACACTTTGAAAAACATAAGTTGTTCTATGGCCCAAACATATTCCTTACTAAGGTCAGGAACTCTGTTTAAGTGAAGAAAGGCATTAGTGAAGATCTCAGGTGTGCTTTAGAGCAGATTCTGGTTCTCAGGTAAGAGATCAGGGTTACAAATATATCTTTTTAACTTATATATTTATGTAAAACAAGTACTTCAAAAATAAATAATTTTCTTCATTGTTGCCACTATTTTTCCCATTCTTTCTAGAGTAAATGGCTCAAAATAGCTAATTATTTCTGTAAAGTTGGTTGGCTTTGCATTTTTACTTCAAAATTAGAAGGAGAGAATAGAAAGTGCTGTCAACATTGAGTATCCTAATTCTATACCAGCAAAAATTTCTGGGTTATTCAAAAGTTGGCACTGCAAACAAGGAAATGTCTATAATTTTTCATCAGCAGTACAAATTACTCTGGATATGGAAAAATGATATAATCCAGTTTTAACTGCAGAATAACAAGTAGCTGTCCACCACCCCTCTTGTGGCAAACCTGACAAACATGTTTATTCCAGAAATGTCGTTTGTCCCACTCCAAAGAAATATGGAGGTTCAGCCCTGCAGCTCAAAAGGAATTACCTCTGAGGACTGCAAAAAAAGAAAAGAGCCAGAGACAGACTAGCTCCTGTGGCAATGTGGAAACGCAGAAGGCTGGGGCAAGGCAGTGCTGCAGTGCCTGAGATGGAACAGGAATAGGCCATAGGAGCCACTTGATGCCACTCAGTGGAAAATGGAGAGCTGCTTCAGAAAACTGAAACACTCCTCACATGCTGTCCTGCACACACATCAAGCAAGTCAGTGCTCCATCTTCAGCTTAAAGCACAGCTCTCACCAGAGAGTCCCAATTACGGACACCGAGTGCTGACGGGGCAAAGAGCTCTTCCAAAAGCCAAAAAAAGACACGGAGCCTGCGGGAGGGCACGGAGCTCTCCTGCAGGATGCTGGACGCACCCCTGGCTCAGCATGAGAGCCATTTCTCTCTGCTGCTGCGTGGTGTCACACAGTCACAGCACATCAACCGGGCTGCTATGACCACCGGGTCAAGTGCCCCGCTTTGGTGACATTAAAGTAGACCAAAATATCTCAGTTCTCTACAAAGTGGGTCTCAGGCCAAGCAACACAGTGCAGAGCCAGGTATGTGTATCACAGAGGCAATACATCAGAGCTGATTGCAGAATGAAACAGTGAAAAAGTGGCAAGTTAAAAATCAGGGTTCAAACATGGAAAATAAACCAAGCCAAAAAAACCCCACCACAAAAGTAACAAAAGAATTGGAATACACTGTTAAAGTAACAATTTCAGAATTCTGTGATCTGTTTCACTGAAACCAGTTGAGGCAATCAACTTATGCCCCACTGTGAAACAGACTACTGTTATGGTATTTATATTATTGTCTTCTACTTAATTTAGTCAAGTTTTGGACATGTCCCCTAATTTAGATTTGAAATTTGTTAGATTAATGCCATTAGAAATATTTGAATATACCTTCCAAACTGCACAGCAAGTTAAAGAATATATCTGTACATATGAACAATATATTGTCAATGACACAGATATATTCACATGCCTTGGTGCTAACCTTAGGACCCAGAAATATATTTCATTGTACTGAAATCATGACATATTCAACATGAGATGATTTCTTTTTCTCTTTCACAGGATATTAATAATTTTGGTTGTGTTTTCTTCTGTCATGTTAAAGTCAATGTTTTCTCTTGAAAACAAGGAAAAGGATGTTTGACTATGTCCTGATATTCATAAGACAGTGCAGGCTTTTTTCTTTTTTTTTCTTCTTCTTTTCTTGTGAAAAGCTACAATAACCTTTCTTCAAATAAAAAAATATTTCTCTCCCTCCAAAAAAATTAAACCATTCCAAAAATTTGAAAAAATCAAGTAATTTCATAAGACAGAGAAGCAGCCAATTTTTTTTTAATCAAGTTCATATATTTTCTTGAACATGGATTACAGGGGTTTTTCACCTTTTCCTTCCTTGCATGCACCAGGAGTGATTAGTCTATTATGTTTGCCTTAAAGCTTCTCTTGCTGATGGAAACCCCAGCCGAAATTTCCAGAGGCTCCAAATAACAGCTTAGACTCTGACTAACAAAGGGCACGTTTCCTCACTCTGGCTTCTGGGAATAGAGTAGATGGTCTCCAGGACAAAAAAGAAAGTTCTAAAAGAAACCCCAGAGAACTAAAAGAATTTCTAATATGACAGCCTGTACTACAGTCAATGATAACATTACGTTCCTGAATCCCATGTTCAGCTATTGGCTCCCTTTTGGTACAGCTATTGAGTAACACAGGAACAGGGAGGTCATTCTTCCCCTGTACTCGGCACTGGTGAGGCCACACCTTGAGTACTGTGTTCAGTTCTGGGACCCTCAGTTTAGGAAGGACGTTGAGACGCTTGAGCGCGTCCAGAGGAGAGCGACAAGGCTGGTGAGGGGCTTGGAGCACAAGCCATATGAGGAACGACTGAGGGAGCTGGGGTTGTTTAGCCTGGAGAAGAGGAGACTCAGAGGTGACCTTATCACTCTCTACAACTTCCTGAAGGGTGGCTGTGGTCAGCTGGGGGTTGGTCTCTTTCTCCAAGCAACAACGGACAGAACAAGAGGACACAGTCTCAAGCTGCATCAAGGGAGATATAGGCTGGATATTAGGAAAAAATTTTTCACAGTAAGAGTGATAAAGTACTGGAATGGTCTGCCCAGGGAGGTGGTGGAGTCACCATCCCTGGATGTGTTTAAAAAAAGACTGGATGTGGCACTTGGTGCCATGATCTAGTTGAGGTGTAAGAACATGGTTGGACTCGATGATCTTGAAGGTCTCTTCCAACCTAGAAATCCTGTGATCCTGTGAACACTGCTCTTTACCTCCCGAAAGCTCTTCAGGGCTTCTTTTCAGCTCTTACTCGCAGTGGCACCAGAAAGCAGCAAGTTTCATGTCAGCGAAAAATGATAGGTGCTTCAGAAATTTTTCCCCACACACCAACACACACGTTAACACAACCATGGGATTGTGTGGGGCTTGTAAATTTATGGGTTTTTTCTGTGAGATTTTTTTGCAGAAAAAAAGATCTGAAAGTTTTCGAATATATAGGAATTTGGGGGTTTTGAGGGAACTTTATGGGCCAAAACTGACACACATTTATGGATTATCATGTGGGCCTCCAGAGTGCTAAAAGAATTATCAATTTGACTTTTATTGCAAAAAGTACACTCTGATATAATTGCAAATTGGAGCATCACTGCCCACCATTATGCTTTTAATGTTAAGTGGAAGAAGGTATTTTTTGCTGTAAGTATTATTTAAGGAAAATAAGTCAGAAAACTGAAAAAAATTGATGCCAGTCTGAGGAGTGTTTTGAAATGTGCTGCATCTAGGCACCAAGTGGACTGAAGCATTCTGTCTGCTGCTTTTTGCCTCACCATGGCAAACCAGAACCAAGACCAGCATGTTCTAGAACCACAATATTCTATCATGACCACCTCTTTTACAGCCTTATTCAGCATTACAGGTCTTAACTCTACATGTTTCTCCCTTGTTTGTGACACCCAGCTTTCCTAAACTTCAAGGAGATTTCTCCAGACAAAGCCTAACACAAAAATATCAGTGTCCACTCTGTAGTTATGACTTACCTAAAAGAGAAACAAGCAAACTAAAAAATCATGAAGAAAAGATACTAAATTGTTAGGGTGCAAAAAATTCTGCATATTTCCTCAAAATAACTAAGGAAGCCTAGCTCTTTGGACAAATTCTATCAGCTCCATTGAGAATTGCAATGTCAGTTTTGTTCAAATAATTTTGTACTTATGTACACAGCAATGACAGAAAATTTCCACAATGTAAAGCTCAATCAATTGATACCTTACCTATTCTTCAAAATTTTTATTTAATCAGCCAATTATGTACTGCAAAGAAAACAAATGGGCATTTTTGAGAAATCCTTCAAGTCACCAGCCAAAACCAGAGTATTTTAGTTCACCAAAAGATGATAAAATTCTCAACTTCATCCCTGTCAGAACATAGTCCCATGGGGATGTTAACCTCCCAGCTGTGATGGAGACAGCCATTTAACCCTGTTCTCTTGAGCATTGTCTCTGCAAGTACAAATCCCATTGCCTCTTTTAGTCAATAACTTATTGAAGTTCAAATACAAGTCTTATGCCTGTTGCTCAAAGAAACTAGAAAACATTGCTGATGCTTTGAAATAATGGATTTACAGTGGGATTTTAAATCAAATAAAGAACATCTTTCAAGTGAACTGTAAAAGGCCATCAGCTATAGAACAATATAACTCAAGGACATTCTGTAGAAAGAGAAAATGTTTCCTGGTAGAATTAAAAAGCAGACGATGTAGGAAAAAATTATGATATCAAATGCTCTACAAATAGAAAAGTCTATGGAAATTTAAAATGAGAGTAATGATGAATGTACTCAGTGTTCTTGTTAGAGCCAAGTGAGCCATTTCATAATGCTTTACAGTAAATATAACCAGGCCTTTATACACTATCATTTTTATTCCCTGTCATACACATACCCTTCAGGAATGAAAGTCTGAAACACCTAGATCCTTGACTTGGAAACAGCATAAATTTTTTATTTCATGCTAGTTGTTATCTGACCAGCATCACAAATTCTGAAGACAAAATGAAAATAAGAAAAAGAATACTGGAAAGAAAACATGGAAAGGCAGAAGTCAAGTCACACACAAAGACATTTGGAAACATCACAAATAATTATGGAAAAGTCAAAAGAAATTTGATTTGCTATTTTACAGCTCGGTTCTATAATTTACAAAAGTCTTTGGCAAGCTTGCAAGCAGTCTAAAAATGAAGGCTGCCTGAGTAGCTTAGTATCTTCAACCCCATTTTACCCCCTTCATTTACAAATCTGTCAAGCAGTTCCAACACTTTAGAGGTCCTCATTGGACCTCACCAACCTGAAAAATTCTGCCAGTGACAAGACCCATTACTGCCATCAAGGCAAAACTGCAGGGACATCCACAAGAGGAGTTACTCCCCCTGGGAACCTCGGCTTGGCAGAGTTGGACTCACACAACAGCCATAGGCACAGACAAGACACAGGAGGAGCCCACAGCATGTGAGTGGCTACTAAAAGAATTCCCTCCTGCAGCCTCTCACTGAGAGCAGACCCAGCAAAAAGGGCCTTGTGGGCTGCCTCTGCCTTGCACGGAGTTCAGAGGTGGGAGAGAGGCGTTTCATGAGAGAGATGATAGATCTGTATCAGCAGAAGCATCAGATCAGGCCAAGGAAAACAAGTGTCAGGCTCAGAGCACAAAGCTCCAAGTTCCTGATCCTCGCCTCCACACATCACTGACTCGGATCAATGTGCTTTCTCAGCACAGACAACATATACTTACTCAAATCTGAGAAGTGAACTAACACCTCTGACATCTTTTCAAGAAAAAAGTTGACACAGACTTTTAACTTAGCATTTCAAAGTTATTTGAAACTAATTGGACACATTATCTACAGGTTTGCTAAAACTTCTCTTAACATTACAAAAAACACATGGGCAAGCGTATAGTGACAAAGAGTCACAGAAGCAGGATCCAGAAGATCCTACAGAATACAGATGTTTCTATGGCAGAAAGAGAGCTCCGGAATATTTTGAAAGTAAGGGATACACACAAAACTTATATCACTTCACAGGGTGAGGCATTATAAACAAATCTGTTGAAAAGATATATTCAGATTAAAATGCTCTATTAGTGCTTGCACTTTGTAACCTGTAAGCAAAAAAAAAAATTCCTACCGAAATGATACCCTACTTAATTTGTAACAGTATGGGAAGAGGAAAAAACAGTAGGCAGAGACATGTACCATGAATTTCACTGTCCCACCTCCTGTCTCTACACTGTCACATCAACCAAAATGAGGACAAGCCCCATCACATGAACAATGAAGGATAAAATTGGAAGAGAGGTGCCACGAGATACGTCTGTCCCAAAACTAAGAAAAAAACGCAGAATAAATATCACTGTGCAAAACATAAGATAAAGAGTTATGAAAAAAGCCTTACCTGCAACATAGTCACCAAATCCAATGGTAGTTAAAGTGATAACCACAAAGTAAATTGCATCTAGTGTGTTCCAGCCTTCTATGTGCTTGAATATAACTGCAGGAAGAGCAACAAACAGCACGCAGCCAAACAGTATGAATATTATTGTTGAAATGATGCGAATCTTTGTCTGACTCACATTCCATTTCTGGAAAGGGAAGGGGAAAGAGAGGAAACCTGTTGTTAATAAAACTGTACCAGGGCACATCAGCACCCATCACCCCTCAATGTGCACCACACAGCTCTAGAGGACACTGCATTATAATTCTCAAACAAAATTCAAGCAGGATTGTATTCCAAAAAGGGTTTCAAAACAAGCGTGGCTGTCCTAGGAAACATTTGCCAACAGCAAATGCAGAGCAGGGCTGGACTCTTCATGGGTGAGCAGCATGTATAGCATTCATTAATATTGACAGCTGATGATGTAAAAGTTTTGAGGACTGTCTAGATATTTGAGTGACAAGTAGTTCACACACCTGCAATTTCTCTAATTTTGTACATCCACAAATAACCAACTACATAATGTGAATTTTAACCATACAGTTCTCTGCAATCAAATACTCAGCTAAACAAAATCCTACAAAACAGAGCTAGAAGGGATGTAAGAGAGCCAAACCTGCCCAAAGACAAAACAAACCCACCTAAGCCACTGCAAATGTATTACTGGCCAGGCAACATGATCATGCTCTTGTCATCTGATAATTTTCCTAATGCTTAACCTATGTCTCAACTCCTTCTGTTTAAGTGCATTGTTTATCATGTTATCTAAGACAAAGAAATTGTTAATTTTCTCTTTCCAGCAGACTTTCACAGGTGTTCTCTTTCAGTTACATGAAACCAAAAAAATTTATTTCCTTTTCTTCCCCTTCGTATTTTTTCCTGCAATCCCTTGGCACCAGCAAAGTAGCCCATGCTTCATTAAGTGTTGTACTCAAGATATGAAAAAATAGGACACAATGGAATGGAGTGAACCTTTCTTATGCTTTGCCTATTTGCAGTTTTAACTATTTTCCATGGCAGTATGGCATTAACCCATGTTAACCTCTAGAGTCCACAGAACATTTCCATTAAATTGCACCTAGACAGCTGTTTCCTGACATGCAGCTGCATATTTTATTATTCCCTCATATAATAATTTGAATTTGTCCTGCTTGAATTTAATCCTATCTAGTCAGACTGCTTTTCAAAAATTTTAAGTTTATTTTGATCCTCCAAGCTTTAGTTGTCTCCCCAGCTTGAGACCATCTGCAGATTTAATGAACCATCATTTAGCTGTTATGTATGTTATTAACATTTTTTCTAAACTGCACTAAAGCTAGAACAGACCCCTGCAAAATTCCATTTTGCATGCCCAGCCAGTTTGACATTTTCCATTCATCCAATGCAAGTCAGTTCAACCTCAAAAAAGGGATTATACAAGACACTTTAACAGAAATCAGCTAAAAATGAAATCGTGTTGTTCACAATGGTTGTTTTCTTGTTTTTAAGTTTCAGTGGCAACTGTGTTTACAGTCAGCATGACCAAGATCAAGCTTTTGTAACCCAAATCAGAGTAACAGCTTGTGTTATGGCAACACAAAAATACCTACTCTGACCCACCAGCATTTCTCAGTTCTTTAGGCAAGATAATAAACAGAATTAGGGAGTGTTCCAGACTGCAATATCTAAATCAGTGTTTTCACTCAGATATTGTCAAAAGAGGGGATGATATACTGCTTTTTGTGTTGCTTCTTGTAGGGATGCCTCCATTATAAAATAAAAAGGAAGATCATTATCTCTACGAGCAAAAGAGAGGAACAAATTGATCTCAGAACATCTAAACCTTTAAGAAAAAAAAATCAGATATGAAAACATAGAAATTATAAAATGTTCTTATGGATTGTTCTTGCCTTTTTCAGACAAATTTCAAAGGAAAGCTATGTAATTCACCAGTACCTTGTCTGGACATGAACTGATGTTTCAAAGCCCAAAATGCATGCTTTTTCTTAAAAAGCTTTCAAGCTTGTGTTTGGCTATTGCATAAGAGTACTTAGCACAGGCCCAGTTTGCCTTGCATCGAGAACAAAGCCATGTCAGACACTTTCTATAAAGAAAAGGTGTCCTGCATGCAAGGGTAGGGCTTGATGTGGAAAACCAGTCCTTACACTTGCAGTGCTGATGCAAACAACTACAAAGTTGGTTACTAAGCATTCCTTGCTTCAAACATCTCAGTGAATACATTTCTTATCACAATCTATATAAAAAACTTTAAGGGTAGCATCACAGCAAGCTTATGAGCAACAAGGGCAGAGCGAAACCAAAATTCTTTGGGTCTTATTCTTCTTCCCAGCCATAATCATGGCAGGGAATGTGTCTTCACCCAATTCTCAGAGGTGTTCATTAGCAAGTTCAGACTGTGCCAAGTCCTTCCTACCTTTTCCTGTACAACTGATTGCAACCATGAGCTGTACTCTGTTTTTCAGGCTTTTCATTTCACTTGTGAGATTCAGAACAAACAGCAAAACAAAACAAAAATGAGGCAGTCAGCATACTCACAACAAAGGTATCTTCTACTTTGGCAATTCCTTTTCCAAAGATTGTCCCTAGTTGATCTCCAACACCAGCCAACAGAAAACCAAATAGAGGAATTCCCAATAAGGCATAGATGATACAAAATATCTTTCCACCTTGTGTGCGTGGGGAGATGTTTCCAAAGCCTAAATTACAAACAATTTGAGGTGTTTAAGAGGTTACACATAATACATCAAAATTTTAAAAGAACTGTAGGAAGAGAACAGTTAAAACCAGGCTAACCAGGTTAACCATATGACACAGCAAACATTATGAGAATTTAAATGAAAATGTAGGTTATACAATCCTCGCTGAGCTACTCTCTTATCTACTACCTGTAGGTAATACCAATTGGTTGGTCTATGCCTTAGCCTGCCCAGTGTCACTGGGCTTTTAACAGGCTGCAGCACCTGTAAACAACACAATTTTCCTTCTATGTGGGCCGAGTTTCAAAGTGAAACAGCTTAAAAAGAACCCAAACCGCCTGGATGAGCAAAACAGGGATTTCTACCATAAATGGGACCGCCTAGATTCTACATTATTAGAGGCTTTCCTTCCGTCGAACAAAGCTTAGAAGGACAGTTCATGGCTCTGTCCATTTGAAAGCAGAAATCATTTTGTCTTCACATACTTGTGTAAAAGAGCACCCCAAATTCCTCTGATGGCTCAATCGCTGCTGGTCTCTCAGGACAGAGAAAGTGGAATACAAAGAGCACAGGGTCCAGCGCCTGTGGAATGCCCTCAAGTACATCTCCCAGGATCAGTATTTAATGATTTGGATGAGGCCACATAGGCAGAACCCCGCAGGCAAGTTTCATGAGCTTAAGTCCTGAATTTTAATTCAACTTTGGAGGAGTTTTTCTCCTCCAAAAGATCATTCATGTTTTGAGGGAGCTGTAGCAGTAACAGCCCAGAATTTCAGACATTCTTTCATTTTTTAGCAGAACAACATTCCCTTCAAAGGAGGCAAGAGGGAAAACTTGCCATAAAAAGTCTTATCTTTTGAAATTAGACAAAAGCTTCTTTTAACGTTACCTTCTTGTTAGAAAAATAAGCTGCAAATAAAAAGCAAAGTGGTTTAGCACATCATTGAGAAATTTGTCTTAGAGTCTTAAATTTTTCATAGGAAAAACATCATATGCACACAAATGCCCCAAAGAAAATCCAATTTTTCTGAAAACAATCCAGCAAATTTTATTTTTAAAGTAGCTTAATGTTTTTTCACAATGTGTTGAAATTCCTACAATATAAAGCGCATTTAGTGAATGTCTTAGCTATTGATCAGCATTTGTATTTAAATATTCTGAGCATGACAGTTCAACATATAGATTTTCTTTATGAAAACTCTTATCTTCATTTTTGGTTCTGCTCTCATGTAGGCAAGCTACACCAAAGCTCTGTTGTTAAAACTACCTTTTCCTTTCAGAACACACAAGAAAAGCTGTCCCTCACTTAACTTGGAATGGATTGCTCAGAGAAGCTGTGGATGCCTCATCCCTGGAACTGTTCAAGGCCAGGTTGGATGGAGCTCTGAGCAATGTGGTCTAGTGTAAGGTGTCCCTGCCCATGGCAGGGAAGAACTGGATGATCCTCAAGATCCCTTCCAACCCAGACCATTCTGTGATTCATTAAAATAAAAATAAATCACACTGGGAATGTATTTTACTCTGAGATAATTCGCTCTGAAATCAGTTTTCAGATTGCACTTACGTAAACAACAAATGCAGTATTGCTAGAATTCAGTCAGAGAAAAGAAAGCTGATATTAAAATTTTCCCTAAATCTTGACTAATAAATCTTGTCATACAAAACAAATAAACAAACACCAAACAAAAACCCAAACAAAAAAAAAAAAAAAACCCTCCAAAAATCACAGGAAATATCAATTACAGGTTGCAGAGTCCTACAATTTTCTAAATGTTCCCTGCAGTGATATTTGAAAGAAAGCCTGACTCAGAAAACTGGGAAGAAGTCACAGCAACTTTAGACCAACCCAATATGCTTCCCTAAACTAGAGTCAGGGCTAAAATTATATTTCAGGAAATTGAAGCTCCACTGAGTTCACTCTGTCCCTTTGTGCACCAAGGAGTAAAACCTCAAGTTTTAAAATCAAATTAGCTCATCACCAATCAAAAAAGGGACAAACAGATCCAAGCTACTCTGTTTTCATAAACATGGCTGTTTATGCATCAACAGAAGCTTGAATTGTTCCAGGTTATAATTCCTGGGAGGTCTTAATGCAATTCAGAATCAGGGGTCTGGATACACCAGATTTAGAAAACTCATGCTAGGGGATTTGGCAGTCACTTTTTATTTGCTTCTCTACAAAAGTGATGTCTCACAATGGTGACAAAACACCAGCCTAGTAGAGCACATGCCAAGCAGGCAGTTTTGCTTGGCTGGCCCCATAAAAGAAGCAGGCACTCTGTGAGCATCCCAAAGGTCTTACAGAGGCTGTTGCTGTGCAGCATGTTTCTCATCTGCTGCTAATTGGTATGAGGACACCAAGTTCCCATTCAGCTTGGTATTCTCCCTAAATCAAACATATGTCTTCCTTGAAGGAGGGATGGTAGGTCACTTTTACACTCAAATTCTTGCTTTTCGTCCTGAAAAGAGTCAAATGCTTTTCTTCCATAAACACAGAGGAGGTATTGTGTGATAATTGTATGATTAAATCACAGATTACTGGATAAAAGAACACTCCACCAGGTAGCAGTTTATTTCTGTCCAGATGCTCACTGAACATAATACAAACCACAGGCAGGGTACATACTTTAGTGACCTGATCTACCAAGGGGTTTTCATCACACATTAATCACATCTCCTACTCTGTCTTGTTTTATAACAGTCTGCTGCTGTACACCATAGCCTACTTTAGGAGTTACACAAGTTGTCCTTAGATCCTACTCTCAGCTTCTCCAGTGAAAATCTAATCCATTATTTATACAAAGGAGAGGAAACGTATTTATATTTCATATGGTTGATGTAATTCCCATGAGGCTTGGGTCAGAAAAGTATTCTTTCTTTCTTTAAATAATTACAATAAAGACAAAAAAGAAGAATTCTCTTGCTAGGTAAAAACCAAGGAAACCTTAACGTTGGACACTGTGCTGGGAGAAGAGAACATGGTCATAGGAATGCTGCTGCATATCCCTGCGTACCACAGAGCACGTGGAGGGCAGGAATGTCTGGCCCCACTGCAGTAGCTCCCTGGCATGTTTTCTCTTCCAAGTTCCCCCTTCCACTCAAGAGGCAGCATAAAGTCTGGCTAGGACTGCCTTGCTCACAGAGAAACCTCAGGGAATCAGCCACATGACAGCACGGTCTGCTGCCTTTTCCCTGCCTCACAGCTCTGTGCCTGGATGGGATGGGGACAGGATGTGCACATTGCAACTGCACAGGCAGCCTCAGTAGCTTGCTTATTCTTCTCATTTTCAGTCCTGTGTAGCTCATCCCTTCCCCTGCTTCTGAGGAGGAAATTCCTAGAACTGGTCCTTTCCCCACTTCAACCAATATGCTTTGGCTTGATTGTGGAAATTAACGTTTGATTTAAACTTCTAAATTCATTGGAATGCTTCCCTCAAACTTTTAACCAGTGCTATCTGCCATGAACAGTAGAGAGTACAAAATTCAACTTGCCAAATAAGATCTGTTTAATCCAAAATACTATCAGTTTCCTTTTCGGACTGTTGTTCCCAATGCATCCTCCTCACTTCACCTTCATAACCAGGAGGATAATTTGTCTCCTATTTTCACCAAATCCCTTTCATGTTCTGCTAAATTCTTAGTATGCCTTTAATGCACAAAGGACTTGTCTCTGACAAGCAGCTGTGGTCAAGAAATGCATTTTAGAAAGAGCTTCCAGTAACCCGAGTGAATTAAGAATAAAAGCCCATTGCAAGTAGATTGCAACTAATTGCTCCACTCAACAAAGTAACATATTCCAGGGTTTCAGCTCCAAACTCCTAGGAGTCTCTGAGATTCAACTCAGGTTCAAAGGGAATCTGTATCCCTTTAGTCAGCAATAGAGGCAGAAGCAGGGCTACGGAAAATGAAAAGAAACAAAAACCAAAAACCAAGAAACAACAAAATGAGATTTTATAGGATTCTTTACTTTCATATTGTCTTTTTTGACATATTTCTAGGAGAATGAAAGCATCTGTAATTTTCCCATGAGAAACAGATTCACTGTTAAGCTGATATTAGTAAATTTAATAACTACATATTCCTGCTTTTGAGCAAAACAGTGTTTGAAGTTTCAAAATCTAGTTGAGTCTTCCCCCTCATGACAAACAATAGCTTATATTACAAGTATGGAAATCTTGAAATGCTATAAATTCTCATACAATTGACGTGACACTTTTGTTCAGATGATAAGCATCCTTGTATTCAAACCTTCATAAAACGAAGACTGAAAACTAATTTAATTTTTTTCTGTTTTAACTAGAGAAAGAGATCCCTTCATTTTCTAGTTAACCAATATCTTCAGAAAATTCTCGTAGATACACATTTTCAAAGTAGAGTTAGAAATACAGAGACTCCAAATTATCATGTTTTTTATATAGAATTCCTAGACAAAGCAGGGCATCTACTGAAACTATCTAGCTGCAATTAAGTATTTCTCATGTGAGAGATTATAGGTGCTTTTGAGAATTTGAAGACCAGATTTTACTAGCTAAATTGACTGAAGAGAGTGCCACCACCTATAATTCATTTATTTCAAATACCTCAGGTGGGATTGAAAGTTCTGGGGAAGTTGGAAACGTTTTCTTTCTATACAAGGAAATATAAATTCAAATACAAGTAAACGCTTCCTCCATGTTTATGACAAACCTCAGATTGAACAGGGCATCATTCATGAGGTACCAAAAAAAAAATTTGAAAATTATCCCAAATTAATGTCATATATATTGAGGCATGAGAAACTACTGTCAGCAGTGGGTTTGGATATGCAGTCCAATAATGGAACAGCTCAGTACTGAGGGATAAATGATTTGGTGAACAGGCACACACTTAATTACACAAAAGTAGATTACAGAATGTTGATACTGAGATTTCATAGAGTCAGAGAAAAGGCAGAGCTCCTGGCTGCTGACTCCCAGGAGGCTGGAGCCTTGGGAAGCAGCTGCCACGGCCTTGGTCCCGGCCACCAAGCTCTGTGTGCCACTGACTGCGGTGTTGCCACAGGTTCACATCCACCCTGACCACCCCGCTCAATTACAGTGATTGCCCTTTCCAAAGGGCACACGTGGGGTTGGTACTGAATGTCAAATTGATTTCAAGAGATCAAAAGATGCTTTTTCTAGGCCCTGAGGAGCTATCTGGCAAAATCTTTATAAAAAGTACCTCATTGAATTTCTGGAAGATAAAATGCTTTTTTTCCCTTTGGATCACCACTTGGGCTCAGGAGATCAGCATTAAATACATCCCTGCCCAACAGTGCCAAAGCAAAGACATGCACTTAATCACAGATGAATAAGATAGCCCTTTTAGCATAAATAGTGGTCTAGACATGATCATTAAACAAAAAGGCAATGTCTGTAACCATACTGACTATGGGGAAATCCCTGCATACACTGCAGAAATAGCAAAACTTCCATGTTTGTGCTTGTTGTGTGGAAAAAAATTCATATTTTTACACTAATCCCTTTTCCTTTCCTTTTCTTAACTCTTTCCTACACTCCCAGTTTGACATGCTTGCATATGCTTGTGTTATATATTTGCATATTTACAAACACATACTCCATGAGGTTTTGTGGCTTTGGATAATACAAGTATAAGGGTTTTTCCAGTTCTCCATGGCACTTCTGTCCCAACGATACAAAGTAGCTAGAAAATTCCTATTGCCCTTTTTACAGGCAGGTAACTGAAGCACGGGAGGAAGGAAAGTCCAAAATTGTCCATACCATTTAGGTCCATAACTCACACCAAACTGGTGGCTGATCCTTAGTTAGTGACAGTTTGTCATCTGAAGCCCTCAAAGACCCCCAGGCTTGCTCAAGACAGAGATACACAGAGATAGATGTCAATATCTACAAACTCTGGATTGCCCTCCTGTCAGAGCCAACACGTGCATGCACATGTATTCCTGAACACAAAGCTAGACAATCTGAAGGTTGAACAAGTACAAAGATTACTTTAAAATCTAAACCCCAAATGAATTGAATACAAATACTCTTGCTTTGAAAGCACAGCATTTCTGTGCTATGTATACACACAAGTTCTTTCACTTATGCACATACCACGTGTTACAGCCCTCGCTCACAAGCTGTTGCCTGTGGATCCCATCATGAGTATGCAGGTAGAGTTCCTCCTTCAAGCTAATTCATCAGTTGCACGTACAGAAAATAATTGAGCTTTTAAATTTAAGAAATTCCTGCATGAATCCTCCTGATGGAAGAGCCCTGTGCAATAACAGAAATGAAGCTCTTTTTTAGACCATGGTCTGCTACGAAAATGAAAATCTTTGCTTTACAGAAGTTTGGCACAATTTCTTTGTAGGATTGTTTAGGGTGGGAAAGACCTTTGGAGATTGAGTCCAACCATTAACCTAACACTGCCAAGCCCACCATTGAATCGTGTCCCCAGGTGCCACTTCTACACATCACTTACATGCCTTTGGTGACTCAACCACTTCACTCACCCACTCCAGCTTCTAGAACCCAATTCTCACCGTTTTAGTCAGTGATTTGGGAACCATGTTGTCACAAATTGCTGCTGTTTATTAAGTGTTTGGTATTCTCTGGGTTCCAAATGTCAAGATTCTGATTTTTAGCCCTAGCCCATAATTCTGTGTCACAAAACTGCAAATAAATTATTTAGAGGGTTATGATATTCTGTCTCAAAAAAAAAAAAAACCACATTAAAAATACTGATTTTTTATCTGTCTGAAAAAAAAAGACATTACCAATACTTCTCTTATAGCTAGGAATAATCACAGAAAAGCCTAGACTGACATTAATAAAGTGTGCAATATTCAAGAACTGACAAGACAGAGGTTGATCTCCTTTCAGTGGTTTCTTTTCATCTGTGTTCTGTGGGAGCACTAATCAAATCAATAAAACTTCTTGTAAAAGAACAGGCTATAAATATTCATAGAAAGTAAGTTTCCTTCAAGTAAAAGTGCTGTACTGGAGAGGTGAAAGAGTATTCCAAGAAAGGTCCCTGTATGGGTATGGCAGTATTCAATAGCTCACATTGAGTTGCTAAGGCAATTTCTAAAGGAACTGGGTAATGATTGTTAAAATACTCTTAGAAACTTAGAACATCCACTCAGATAGCTCTGCCTCTCAGCACAGATTCTGCATTTCATTCAGCTGTCATTTTGCCCAGTAAAGAGTATCTACATCTCGTCAGTAATAGAACTTCCGTGCTTTTTTCAATTATTTCCTTTTTGTTGTTATTGCTTGCATTAATTTTACCTCTAATTCTTATTCTAGCAAAATTGAATGAGCTCCAAAACCCAGAAACTCCCACTTGCTTATTTCCTCTGAGATTGCTTCATGGAAGCAAGATGCCAGACTAACACAGCTAGAAAAACATGACGTACTTTAAAGGGAAAAGTTTATATTCCATCATTTCATGAAATTTTTACTAGACACATATTCTTATCAAGTGTAAACACATATCAAATATGACAAAGCAACATTCATTCTGCAAAAAAAATTGTTAGCAATATACTGATGTGTAGATTGTTTCAGGTGATCCACAGAAAACTAAAAATGGAGAATTTTAGATGTAGTGACAAAAACCTGATGCTACAACTTTAAAGGAAATCTGAAATAACTTTTTTCTAGAGTTTAATGGCTTTCTTACAATACCTTTCCTTTTGTTCCCTAGAAGCAATTGAAGAAACAGGTTTGCATTTTTGTTTACAAATAAATCGATTCTCAGTGGGTGCTGAGTAAAACAGGCTCTTGCTGGCCTCTCCATCCTAGGGGCAAGGCAATCCATATGCTTTCCTGCAGAATGGAAAGCTACTCTGCCTGTACACGTTTGTTTTCCCTACAAAAAATAAAATGTAGCAAAAGTGCTCACAAATTAAAGTTAGGCCAAGCTTAGAGAAAGGAACTGTGAACACACCTTAGCATCAGTGAAGTCACAGATTTAAAACAAGAACTGCAAAGTCCATAAACCTGCACTCAGCAGATTTGGACCTCAGACCATGACAAGCTGATACAAGTGGCCAAAATGAGTGCAGGTACCCTGACCTGTTAGGTAAGCTACAACCCTCTTTCTGCTTTTAAACTTTTTTCCACACACCTTGTTTCACTTCAAGAGGTCTTTCCCCAGGTCAGTGTTCAAAAATGCACTTGTTTTGCCTCATCAGTTTTTTTCTTCCTGCATCTGTTTTTCCTTGTATGCTGCGCATACACAGCCCATGTTTCCAGGGAAATCCTGGCAAAAACAGCAGACCAGGGGAGATGGGCATATAGATAGAAATACCTATAGAGATATCTATACCAGGATAGAAAAATTTCTCCTTTGCACATATTTAAATACAGACTTGCTTCATATTTGTAAGACAAATAATAAGAAGAAAGAGAATATGCATTTTCAAGAGAAAATATATACACACATTATTTTGTGCATAATGTCAAATAGCCGAGTATTTTATTACTAATAAAAATGCTTCTCTGCAGCCCTCCCAGCATATTATAAAACAAAAAATGTTGAGGTTAAAAAAGAAGGAATGCTATCAAGTTTCTAAATTAAAATGCTCTGAAGATTTTTATTTATAGTATTAATTTCTTTGAAAAGAGAATTAATGTTTTGCCAGTGGGGTTCACCAGGTTCATGAAGGTGTGACATAGTCTGTTAATTCTTGTTATTCTCTCTTTTCCTCTCCAGTAATCTTTGGAATTAAGCCTAATACAGAATCTTATAAACAAAAAAAAAAAAAAAAAAAAA
>WAAE01010723.1:114847-126662 GCA_013400495.1 Nicator chloris
AAAAAAAAAAAAAAAAAAAAAAAAAAAAAAAAGAAGCATCACACATAAATAACTTCCACTGAATTACCCCTTTGACTTCCAACTACTTATGCGTTCCATATGCCTGATTCAGCAAAGCAAGCAACATGTTTAACTTTAAAAATGTTTAAATCTATCTCTATTCAGGTAACATTTAAATAACTGAGCATGAGCGTATTCATTCTTTCAGCATATACATCTGCAAAGATGAACAAACACATACTTTGTCAAAGGAAATTCTTAGCAAATTTTCAGTTGATTTTTCAACACTGCCATGATAGAAATCATGCTGTCACCAGCTCTTCAATTTCACAGAATTCCACACCATGGAACAAAAGATTTTTGATAAAATGTCATTATCCAAGCAATTCAAGAAAGTGCAATTACAAGACTGCAGAAATATTCTGAGGAACAAGAATTAATTTCTACTTCCACAGTTTTCAGTTTTTAGTGACTTTAAACTATTCAGGTGTGTGGGATTTTCCTCTGCAGAGAGAGCACTTCAAAAGACAGTGGAAGATGAGCCCTCTGTGCCTCACCAGCATCCTACCAATGCCTTTTTCACTGAGAGAAGGGTCTTGCCATGCCTGTTCCACCTTCATCCAAGCCACTTAGTGAGCTACCACTCTAGACACTCTCACTTAATTCTTCAGCAAAGAGAGCAGTCTAAAGATAGGGATCTACAGAAAAGAAGTTTCTTATAAAAGTTTGTGATTCTAAACAGAAGTTCTTAACAGAGCAGTAATTGAACAGAAAATTATCTGTGTGCATGTTGTAAAGCCATTTAAATTATTATTGTCAGGCAGTGCAAAATAAATTCCAAATTTTGTGGGTTTAGTACACTGAAGTATTTTGTTTATTTTTGCTGCTTGCTTTTGAAAAAAGTTAGTGTGGTTTACAGTAGATTTACAGGAATTTCAGCACTTAGCAAAACTGTGAGCTATTATTTCCTTCGCACCTTTTTTAAGCATATAGGCTATGATTTTTCTTTTACAAAGCAAGTGGAATATTTTAGAAGTCTCTAATAGCCTCACCTGCACATATGAAAGTAATTAAAACTGGGATAGAATACTTCATGAGACATAGAAGAAGGCTTTCAGCTAAAGATCCTATATTTATATTATCTTCTATTTCAGCTCACGGGGGAACGAAACACTAAAACAAAAATATATAAAAATTGGCTACATGTAAAGATACTTCTCAAGCATTATTCCACTTCTTTTCCTACCCTCCAAAGCCCTGAGCTGGAATACAAATAGCTAAGATCATGTAGATTGATCCATCTGCCTCTACAAACACGGCTCTGGGGCTTGCTTGGGCTATGGGATATGTGTATACCCTCCTCTAGCCAGGTGTGGAATATGGTCTCAGACCAATCACATCAACCTAGAGTAAAAAAAAAAAAAAATTAAGCAAAGGGAAAATCAAGAGGAAAACAACTTGAGCATTTGCCCTCAGATCATCAGCTCACACATTTTCACAGCTCACTGTTTCTCACCTTCATGGCTGTGAGGCACAAGGTACAACCTGTCTCTTCCCTGGTCTTCCCAAAAGATCCTCAGATATACCCCCCACTTCTAGATCCCAGTGGAGGAGACTATCAAGCTTCTGTGCTATTTAAATCTAAAGTACTTGAGGGCATTTCATACCGTGCAGAGACTGACAGCCCACCTGAAAGCAAATGATGACCCAGGGAAGAGACCAGAAGCTAACAAATTCCTGGATTGCATTACCACTGCCAAAGAGCAAAATGAAGGCAGGAAAGGAAAAGGAATGGCCTTTGAGGAGTGCATACTGATGTCATTCAATACAAAAGTTTTAAGTTTAATGGATGAATGTTTGATCTAGTTCCTACTTTGAATAAATAGCTTTACCAATTTTAAATCACAAAAGCCTCCATTTACTTTTTTCTCTGTCTCTCCTTAAGTGTCAGTTCATGTTCTGAAAGCCACAGCTCCCTTTTCATCAAAAGCACAATATCTCTTTGAACTGAAAGACAAGTAAAACTTTTTCCTGAATATAAAATCACATTGTTTCTCTTCCCCTACAACATGAAAGCACGTATGGAGATCTAGACAGCACAGCAATTATTCAAGCTAAGGACAGTAAATCTTAATGACTTTTAAATGGAACTGTCCCTGCACAGAGAAGACACATTAATTAAAGCATAGCCCATGCTCTTTTTCAGCCTTTTAAGGTGGATTAAAAGAGGGAGGTAAGAAGAGTAATATTTATATATATATTCTTATGAGAAGAGTAATATTATTAATAGCATTTTCAGCAGGTAGCATATATTGATGTTAATTTTTCTGTTGTTATTGTCATACTCTGAAATGTGTTGCAGAAAATAACATCTGCCAATTAGCTCCACTGAAGGTCACTACTACTCCATTACTACCAGAATGAGCAAACAGTAGCTCAGGCTCATTCTTAACTATAGGGGAAGTTTCATCAACATTTTAGCTGCTGTGAATTCCATATTAGGTCAGTTTTGAAAAGAAAATGGATAGAATTTAAAATTCCCCATTTCAATTTAATAGGATTTAAATAGAATTTAAAATAGGATATATTTCATGAAAAAATCTATATAGAGAAAGAAATCTGCACTCATTTTCTTTAAATGCATTAGTATTTTCACACAGAAGAAATTTACCAGAAAAAAAACCAAAACAACTAGATGTCATCTTCTCCCTCCAAGGAGTTCCATTTTTATTTAGGAATATGTGATCCTGAAAATCACACCAACATAAGCAAGAATGTCTATCCTAAAGGGTTTCTAAGAAGTCAAATGCTGCTAATTAGTTTCTTCACCTTTTTTGGCACATACCAACAGCTGATTTTGGAGAAGCCTGCGTAACAATTGCAAACAGAAAACAATGCAATATATAATTTCCCCAATATTACTTGCTTTATGCTCAGCTTGAACAAGGAAGTTGGAGTTACTAGCTAGTGTCCAAAAGTGAAAAAAATTTCTCTTATTTTAAATAGAACTCCTAAATGGAATTAGCATGGAAAGATACTATATTATTTTGCAACTTCAGCTGCTTTTGCTTACAAGATCTCATTTTCCTCAAGCAACCAGAATGGAACCTAACTGGTATAACTGGGAAAACAGTTACTGTTTTAAAAATATCCACCCAAAGCCTACATTAATTTGTTTACACTGCAATTGTCTGATTCTACTAGACTATTCATCAAGAGAATACCATAATCCTCAGATTATAAGAATTAATTTTCCAGCAAGGAATTAAGATATCAAACTGAAGCCTAACCATTTTTAGCTTGCTTTAACCAGGACTTTTTTGGGGGGACCAGAAATATTTGTAAGAGCATTTTGTGCCACGTTGGCATATCTTGCAGCTTAATCTGTCAACGCAAAAATAAGGGGGAAAAAGAATTGTTCGTTGCCATTTTGCTTTTTTGGTATGGCTCTGTGACTCTTGGTAGAAAAGAGCCATCAAATGATTTATTTATGTTTACACACCAACAGATGGAAGCTAAATGACCCAGCAATATGTGCTGGCAGCCCAGAAAGCCAGCCATATCCTGGGCTGCACCAAAAAAAGTGTGACCAGCACCAGAGTGATCATCCGCCCCTACTCTGCTCTGGTGAGACCTCATCTGGAGTGCTTCATCCAGCTCTGGGGTCTCCAAAAGGGAGAGGTGAAAGTGCTGGTGCAAGTCCAGAGGAGGGCAGGATCAGAGGGCTGGAGCACCTCTCTGATATGAACAGGCTGAGAGAACTGGGATTGTTCAGCCTGGAGAAGGCCTGAGGAGACCTAACAGCACCTTCTGGTACCTAAAGGGGGCTACAAGTGAGCTGGAGAGGGACCCTTTACAAGGGCATGTAGGAATAGCACAAGGGAGAATGGGTTTAAGCTAACAGAGGGCAGGTTTAGATTGGGTATTAGGAAGAGGTTTTTTGCTGTGAGGGTGGTGAGGCACTGGCACAGGTTGCCCAGAGAAACTTTGGATACCCCATCCTTGGAAGTGTTCAAGGCTGGGTTGGACGGGGCTTTGAGCAACCTGGTCTAGTAGAAGGTGTCTCTGCCCATAGTGGTGGTGTTGGAGTCAGANAAAAGGGAGAGGTGAAAGTGCTGGTGCAAGTCCAGAGGAGGGCAGGATCAGAGGGCTGGAGCACCTCTCTGATGTGAACAGGCTGAGAGAACTGGGATTGTTCAGCCTGGAGAAGAGAAGGCCTGAGGAGACCTAACAGCACCTTCTGGTACCTAAAGGGGGCTACAAGTGAGCTGGAGAGGGACCCTTTACAAGGACATGTAGAAATAGCACAAGGGAGAATGGGTTTAAGCTAACAGAGGGCAGGTTTAGATTGGGTATTAGGAAGAGGTTTTTTGCTGTGAGGGTGGTGAGGCACTGGCACAGGTTGCCCAGAGAAACTTTGGATACCCCATCCTTGGAAGTGTTCAAGGCTGGGTTGGACGGGGCTTTGAGCAGCCTGGTCTAGTAGAAGGTGTCTCTGCCCATAGTGGTGGTGTTGGAGTCAGATGATCTTTAAGGTCCTTTCCAACCCAGGCCATTCTATAGGTCTATAAATTCTATGGCTATTCATATTCCTGAAGTGGGATTCAACAGTGTAAATCTTCTGATTCCTTTCTTTAAGTGATCGTGTACAAACACTATGGTATTTATCACGTCACATTTTAAATTTTTCTGCACCAAACCAAAATATCTTGAGGGTCCCAGCTGACTGCCAAGACATTAATCAAAACCCTACTGCATCCCAGGTATTTGAGTTAAAAGAACTTAGGCAGCAATTTTTTCTCCCCAAAATAAGACCACAAAGTTACTGTCATGTGTTTCTGTGGTCCAACATACACTAGCTCCAATTGAAAGGTTGAACTCCCTGGGACCTAAAGGTTTTTCATACTGTAGTTTCTAAAATCAATCTAAAGTAATGTTTTTGTATTCATAACACAACAAAAGAAAAAAAAAAAAGAGGAGATCATCCCACACTATAAGAATTATAAGTGCATGAATGGCCATAACAGTTCTTTCAGAAGGGAATGCTGGTAGTTTGGGTTCCTCTGTAGCTGAAGCCTAGAGCACTACATGAAATTATGAACAATCAGACTAGAAATATTTTTGCCAAACAATTCTACTTAAACTTAATTAACACTTAGTTCTACGATTTAGAAGGATCAATATAGATAAAATTTTTGAACCTAAATAAATCCTTTATTTAGGAAATACCTATAGATGAACCTATTCTCAAAAGAAATACAGTTCTCAAATTCACCCTTCATTAGAATAAATGGGCAAAGATGCCTCCTAGAGGAAGGCACACAAGTAAAGCTGAATGATCCAAAGTTACCTCCAACTGACATGGCCATTTTGAGAATAAGCAGACATAGGACTCACATACAACCACACTCAGGAAACAGAGAGAACATAAAGAGATTCTGCATAATAGAATCATATTCTTTTCATGTGGTCAATTATACTAATGTAGCATACACACACAAAAATCAATTAGGTGCAACAGATGTGCCTCTCCTTGTTACTTGTGTCGAGAAAATTGCTCCAGAAATTAGCTCAAGCTAAATCAAAGTGTTCCAGAAATACAGTAACAGTGGCTCTTATGAATCCATATTGCTGCATTTATTGAAGTAAACAAGAAATGTCCTTCCAAAAAGATAGTAAGGCTAAGCTTTGAGCACTCTTGCCCTCAGTGTTCACTTATACAGGTTACATGCAGATTATAATGAAAGCCGACCAAATCATGAGTCTCCATAAAAAGAGTTCGTCTCCTATCTGTTGAAGTGAAAAAGAGGAATCGGATTTAAAAATCAGCATCTTAAACAGTATATAAAACCCCTCAAAAAAACACCAGCATGTACTGGACACAGTTCTGAAAGCAAAATTTCAGGTTGCCTGTGCTGATGAGATGCCTCAGAACCTGGACATCACAAAATGTTAATCATGAGACACAAACCACCTTCCTTATCTTGAGAAGGTTTTTGCCAATTAAAATGCAAATCAACTATCAGAATAATATAACCATTTGCAACAAATATCTCTAGAAAAATAATCTGCCTTTGAGGTTAAATATATTTTCCGGTATGTATTGATGGGAAAAAAAAAAGTTAAGATCATTTTAATTATATATTTATCTATTTCTAAATAGGCAATGCCTCTTCCAATTCAAGCAAAGAACACAGTGACCTGAAAATCAGTGTATGCAATGCTAGAGAGGGAGTAACTGGTTCTATATGCCAAAATTATTTCCCTGTACATCTTTAAAAAGGCTACTGGATATGACTAAGCCACTTGATGCTACCTCCTCTATCCTGAACAATAGTCTCCAGATGCTCATTTTCATATATCAGTAGAACTGGAAGGAGAAAAAATATATATCCTAAATGTGATGTCTGCAGTGGAGAAATACAGAGGCTGGATTTGAGCTTTCCATGCAGCCCTCTTCAGCTGAAACCTCCATGGTACGCCTCAGCTGTATCGTTCAACCGTGAGCTCATAAACCCTTGGTACACTCTACAGAGTCCTAATAAACATCCACTGCACTGCCAGTCTTCCCTACTGCTTCCCACTGTTCACCATCATTTCAATCAACTGAGAATCTATAAACTACCACACAATTTAGACTAGGAAATGCAGGTTTCCACATAAAAATATCCCCACGCCCAAAGCTTTCTCTAGTCAGTATCTAATCTTTGCACATGGCAGCATTTAGCCAACAAAAAATTAATTTCTTACTTGGCATCAATATTCTTGGATGCAGGCTTGCCTGTAACAATGGTGCAAGACTAGGACAAACTTTGTTCTCAAATCAGCTTGAGAGAAAAGGATCTTCAAATCAATTTTTAGGATTGAACTAAAAGCTACACACTTCTTTAACTGGCTAATGTTTCCCTTTTACTATCCCTCATTTTAAATCCTACCACTCTCAAGCTGATTCAAGAATAAAAATCACCCTGCAAAGTTAATGTCATGCATATGAAAAATACGGAGCTTGAAACTGAATGTATACCCTTGCCTTTGGACTATCATGCAATAAAATTAAGAATATAAATTATAATGCAACTTCTTCCTGTAAGAGCTCCCTGATAAACAAAATCAGCTATTCAAAATTTCTCTATGTTCTTCATGACAAAAGATAAGCCAGGCACGTTGCTAACTCAATTCCTCTTTTTCAGAGAAGCCACATGAGTGGTGTCCCTCTGCCCCACTGCATTTCTAAGCTGGTACAAAGGCTACATCTGCTCTCACCATCCTCAGATGTTACTCCCCACAATGGTTTCTGGCCTCAGCTACCCCTGTTCTGCTTGTTATCTTCTATAACATGGAGGAGGTATTGCATCTTTTATAGAAGTGACATGAGATGTCCCAGCTGAAGAGCCTTGAAACATCAGAACATGAAGAGCAGGGAAAAAAAGGCAGAAAATTCTATTTCACCTACAGTTACTGAGTTAATTTTCTTTTATTTTCTCCCACACTTCTTTCGTAACACCCCCTGCAGAGAAGTCTGACAAACTCTTGAACCCCACAGAATTTAGCTCCAATAAAACCTCTCTGATCAAAACCAAGACCAGGATCCGGGGCTCAGCCAGTGGCTCTGACCACAGTATGAATCCTCAGCAAAGTTGCTAAGCCAGTACCTTCTAGAAGATGAATATATTTAGTTTTTCTACCAGAGATTAGACCTGCATAAACTAGATCCTTGCTAGGCCTCCCAAAACTCTTGAAATCCCTCAGAGACATTGCATAACCCTACGCTGTTCTCAAAGGGACTGATTACATGCATCCAAGATCACTGCTGCTGTCACTCAAACCACAAATCAGAAACTTAAGCTCACCTGTCAGCCAAGAGCTTCAGAAGGACAAACCTGCAGAGCATGAAGTGCTGTCACCCTCCCACCACTCAGGGAAGTATCAGGGCAAAGAGAAGACCAAAATGTCACCACATCAACACCACAAGTCACAGGTCAGATTTGGTGCAGCCATTTGGCTGTGAAAACATTTGTCACACCTGTTCAGACTGGAACTTCAGATACCAGAGGTTTCAAATCAGGGTCTACTTATCCATACACCAGCAGAGGGGATCATTTTCGTCTTTGCATCGCAGAGACAAATACATTCCATAGACTTTATACAGCAACTACCAAGGTGTATCAGGTGCATGCAAACTAAGACATAAAACATCATCCAGAACACGATCTTAGGCACAAATTACATATAAGAGAGCTCTGATTTTTCACAGCTGCTCAGTCTCTCTCCCATTTGCATCAATTTGAAGAGAAATTTCTGTATGAACAGAAGTTGTTAACACACACTTATTTGTCTGGAGGTGGCAAGAGGAAGTGACTACCAAAAGGTAAAGCCATATACTTGTAGAGATGCCAACACATACGTATATTTAAAAGACCTTGATGCAAACACATATGTATAAACATATGTTCGTACCTTTAAATATACATTATTTGTGCCGTCAGGGAGTAAAGAATTTTATTGTACACATATCATGTCATACTGTTCTTTCTATGGAGTGGCTGAGCCATGTTATTGTAGCCAAATACCAGAAGTCTTCATATTCTTACATGCAAGAAGACATTTTTCTGAAGGCCTTTCACTGTTCTGGTTATTTTAATTCCCCTTTAGCTTTGAGGAAGCTGAGGTAAGTTATAGGAACCTCTGTATCTGCCCTACAACACAGCTACCCTCTTAGAACAGATAAGAAAGCCTTCAAAAGCTCTCAGTACAGGAGTACCCTCCTAGGCTGGACTTGAACTTTCTATAGGAAAGGACTAAGATTGTCAGAGAATACTTTAGCAGCATCAAAATAAAATCATAAAAATCTAAAGTATAAAGAATAGAAAACTAGAATGGCATAGGTTTGAAGAAATTAAGAATATATATAGCCAAGAAACCTAGAAGTAGTTTCAGTAAACTGAAACTTCCCAGAAGTAGCTTCAGTAAAAGCACCACTGGACCCTGGTGGTATTCCCTAGATTGAAGGAAAAAAATAATATTTTTTCCAGTGTCTTTGAATTAAATGTTATTAACATTTCCAGAGTACCTCACATCAAGAACAAAATGTCATGACTACAGAAAGACTTGAGAAGCATATGTCTCTACCACAGAACAAAACAGAAGAGTGAAAAACTCTGGGGTCAGGCATCGCTGAACTCACAAATACTGAATCCAGGTGTACTTCCACACGTGTGTTGTCTTCTAGCCTGAAAATCATCCCTTTTCCACAGGAGTCCTCCAAGGCTGTGACTCACAGAGAACTCCCTCATGCCTCTCAAACCAGGCACACACACAGATGTTTGTAGGCTCAGGACCCAGCATTTTAACTGCACCACTTGTCACACTGGCATTATTTTTTAAATTTCCATGGTTGGATGTGATTCTATCTGACTCATGTTTAGATTTACTAGCTGCATGTATCAATATTGTCAAACGTTAAATCTGCTCTTCTCTCTGGAATGTTTAGATTATAACTTCTCTAGAAATTTCTTTGTCATTTAGTATTTAGCTATATTTAATGATAGTGCCATATGCAATGTATTATGTGACAGATTAATTACTAGGCATTCATCACTGGACTAGCCCAAAAAGCAAGTGATAAAAGCTATAAATGAAAAACATCTCCAGATGGTGGCCCTGCCATCTCTAGGTCCTTTCCTCATTCAGATGTAGGCTGCAGCCTTCCCTGGTAAGGTGCTTCTGTTAGTTCTGTGGTTGTTTTTCCAGGTGAATTCAGAGGGGGAGAGCAGATGGAAAAAGAGACAAGGTGCATGTAGATGAATCAACACAAAAATGATGTTATCAAAAGGTATCAGAAGAGGGGGAGAGAAGGAAAGAGGCTGGAATAAGCAGCCAACACAGGATAATGAACACCCACTTGGACTTAGAGATAACCCAGAGGAGCATCCCAGTTTTGTATGCATATCCTCTTTACAATTTTTCCAGAAGCCATATGCCAAACAGAGGCATAGCATTCCCAGAGTCAGAACACACTTTGCACTACTGTGTCCAATTGTTTCTTGTCAATGAAGCATTCACCACCCCAGCTGCTTTCTCAGCTTCCCTTGCTATAAATTTTTGGTGTTAGTCAATAAGCAGATCTCTGTGGGAGCATTTTCATGGAGGGCTGCAGTTGAAGTCCCCATCATCTCTGTGTGACTACTTAGCAACATGCTGTTCTAGCAGGCATCTGGCAATCTCTCACATCTTCCAACAGCTTTCAGTACTTCCTTCCTCTAGCCCATCATAAACAGGTGCTTTAGGTAGATCACAAAAAATTATCTTTTGGAAAACCTTGAACTCTGGGTGGGGGTGAGAATGAAGCAGTTCAATCTTTGCTTCCAGTGACTGAACCATGTTACAACAGCAGGAGTGCATGGCCAGACAGGGACAATGCTATGAGGTGTTTGTCACTCGTCTGAAACAGAGGACAGATCGTGTCCTCAGCAAAGACAAGCTGCTCACTGCTGCAAGCGTCTCTGTTGGCAGGGAACACGCCATGCCCAGACTGACAGGCCACTTCCACCGTGGATCACTTCATGTATTCATATCCATGCACATGCACTCAGATGTCTGTCAAACGTAGGGTTTACAGAGCACCACAGTGTAAAGCCTCCCACTCCCACCAACTCGTGAGGGGTTGGTTTCTCTAAAAGTCAGATACCAAATTTCACAATGCTAATGAGAGCTGAATATGGCTCTCATCATAGCATCAACATCTAATTGCTAGTTCTAGGGGAATGTCTCTGCATTTCTTTGATCCCCACCTCTATTGCCCTCTCAAGGCTGCAGAGCACAGGACAGGACTTGCTCAGCCAGGCAGAGCTTGGAGAGGGGATATCTGTAACACAAAACCAAAGAATCATAAATTATTTTCTGGACTGACAATTAATTTTGACTGCTTCATTACCTATCAGATCTCCAAATTAATTTATTCTTAATCTGATCTCCTATTTTCAGCAAATTACAGAAAGGATGATTGCTTTTAATTAGTCTCCATGAGTTACCACTCAGAGAAGTATTAGACAATTAATACATAAGGTTGGGGTGCTCTAAATATCAAATATAAAACATGGTGGGAGAAAAAAAATGAATAGCACAGATGGGTCTTTACTCTTCTACTGTCAGTTCTGTACTTGCTATTTTTATGATGATCCAGTAGCATGCCACTATGGAAATCTGATTTTAAAAATTAAGTGAGAACAAAAATATTTTAAAATGTTTTGTTGTGAGAGTGGAGACATAAGCCTCCCAATACCTGCAAGATGGTTCCAAAAATTCATAGGGAGCCCTCTTATTATCAGGATGGTAAAAGAACATAAGTGCAGTAAAATGATAGGAAAGTAAACTGTCTTTGAGAAGAACATTGGATACAATTAGAAAAACAACAGTATTTTGTGTAAATTAGGCCTTCCTCAGCCAAGTCCAAAAAGCTTATCTGTTCTTCCAGCTGTTTTGAGTGGCTCTGGTAAAAGATAGTCCTTTTTTTCCTACAAATCATACCTCTTCTGACAAAATAATCACCTGTTAGTGAATTCTAGTCATCTTACAGCCATTTTTCTCAATCATAATTTGCTATGGTTTTTATCAGTATGTAGTAAGACTTGCTCATAAAAGAACAAATCCCTAAAAAACACATTCTTCCAAACTTTTAATACATCACAGAGTAATAGTGATTTTACCCTGCTGCAATCTACTCCTGCATGCAACCATTCCCATATTTATGAACTGCCTTCACTGGACTCATCTGAGAAGTCTTTTAATTTTAAAGATAATTTTAAAAATTAATTTT